>BLSH010385746.1:104713-122209 GCA_018402905.1 Glandirana rugosa | reverse complement strand
CACTGATTACTGTGTAAATGCCATTGGCAGTGAAGGGGTTAACCTGCAGGGGGCGCGCTAAGGGTTAACTATGTTCCCAGGGCGTGTTCTAACTGTATGGGGGATGCCCTATCTGGGGAAGGGAAGTTATCACAGCCTTCACGTAAAGGAAGGCTGTGATCACAGCCCTTCCCCCTCACACAGAGCGGAGATCCGTGTTTACATACACGGACCGCCGCTCACTCGCTCCGGGGGGGCCATCGCGGGTAGCCGGCGGCAATCGAAGCCGCCGCACCCGCTCCCTGGCCCTCCCCGAACACAGTGAGCGCGCGGGCGCGCCTCCGGCGGCGCGCGCGCGCTCACAGTGCGCGTTATCGCAGCCGCCGTCGTATGACGGCGATTTGCGATAACGAACCACCTTGTCGCCGTCAACCTGCGGTTGGCGGTCGGCAAGTGGTTAAATGACACATGAGTGTGAGAAAGAGATGCTGGATGGATATGGTAAAACAATTTATTATAGAAATAGAACAATATTTTCATAGTATATATCATATAATCAATATTCAGATAGGTCAGTATAGACCCAATATACAATATGTGTACATGGATACACAGGTACAAAACATACATTTGATGGCATACAAAAAATTGCCCCCATCCATCACATTGAAGTGATGGATGGGGGCATTTTTTTGTATGCCATCAAATGTATGTTTTGTACCTTTGTATCCATGTATCAGTCCCAATTTTTGCCCCCTGCCCTTTATGTCAATATGTATTCGGGTGCTTAAAAGTCCATATTGCAGTTCCTCTTTCCTTTTATGTGTAAACCAATAAATATACGCTTATTGAGATTTTTCTCCCCAAAAATATGAAGCAGAATACATATTGGCTTAAATTTATGAAGATCATTTTTTTTAGGCATGCTGTGTAAATGGGAAGACATAACCAATGCATAGTGGGGTTTTTTCAAATTTGACTGCAAAAGTGGAAATAGGTTTTAGCCAGTTGCTGACCACCCTATTGTAGTTTTACTGCCACAGGTCTGCCACTCTGCAGAATCTTGTATCTATACTTGATTCTGCACTTTCGGGTAGAGGCGCGTGTGTGCGTGCCATCGCGAATGCCGGCCAATCAGTGACCTCCAGCACCTGCTGATCGGCGAGGAGACACACTGGACGGAGCTCTGCATATGAAAACAAGGCAGAGCTCCATCCTGTTAGCGTATATGTGAGGCAGAGAATAAAATCCGTAACATCCCTTAGTGAAAGCAGCATACTGTACACACAAAAACACTGGTTAGGCACATATTTAACGCTTTCATTGCCCCAGATGTTTAACTCCTTCCCAGCCAGTGTCATTAATACAGTGACAGTGCATGTGTTTAGCCCTAATCGCTGTATTAGCGTCACTGGTTCCCACAAAGTGTCAAAAATGTCAGTTAGTGTCAGATTGTCCACCGCAATATCGCAGTCAAGCTATCAGTCACTGATCGCCGCACTGATCGCGTCAATTACTAGTATAAAAAAATAATAAGTCTTTCAGTATATATCCCATAGTTTGTAGACACTATAACTTATTCGTACACCAATCAATATATGTTTATTGGGATTTTTCTTACCAAAAATATGAAGCAGAATTCATATTGGCTTAAATTTATGAAGAAATATGTTTTTTTAATTTTTTCATTGGATGTTTTATAGCCCAAAGTAAAAAATATTGTTGTTTTTTTTTTTTTTTAAATTGTCCGTTTTTTTTTGGTTCGTAGCGTCAAACATAAACAAGCCAGCGGTGTTTAAATATCACCAAATGAAAGCTCTATTAGTGGGGAAAAATGGCATAGATTTCATTTATGTACAGCATTGCATGACTGTGCCTTATCGCAAAAAATGGCCTGGGCATGAAAGGGGGGTACATTTTCCAGAGGTCAAGTGATTAAAGTGCCTGCTAAGAGTTTATCAAAAGGGCAATCTCTGTTTTATGTATTGTTTTCATGTGTTTGTAAAAGAATGCATTTTTTTAGGTTTTAGGTTTTGTAAATTATTTTCATGGAGATGAAATATAATACACTACATCACCTTTTATCTGTATTTGTTTTTATCTTTTTATTTTTTTTGCCTCATTATGGAGCAGAAGGGTCTTTTTACAAGCAGTCAGTATAGTGTGCTGAAAGCATTATAACAGTGATCTCATCTTTACAGAAATATTATATGGTGAAAAGGTCATTCAAATGTCACTATTTAGTATTAAATATAATGATACATTCTATGTAGCACAATGAAGGAAAATAAGCCTACAGTGCACATGGCTTTACTTTATGAATTCATTTATTTTATTTATATCATAGGATCACCTCAAGATACAATTTATACAAACATTAATTATTAAATACCTTCCAATTTATACTAATTTACATCTGAAGACAACAAAGGAAAGGTAATGCAATTTGAATGAAAAGACAAACTAATTCGTCATTGAATGTTCTAAAAAAAACTGTTTACATTTAATTTCATCTAAAAATGCTATTGCCCTTGCTCTTGTAACTGATTTGTGGCTGCTCTTGAAGTATATGTTAAAGTGTCTGTTAACCCCCCCCCCCCCCCCAAAAAAAATGCTGCTCCTGTCTCTGTAATGTGCAATTAGCAGCATGGTGCTCTTGCTTTTTAAATTACCCCACTGTATCCCCTAGAATACTTGTGTGATAATACCAGGTCTTGACTCCCCCCCCCCCCTGGAGTGGAGACTCCCCTTGTCATATAGTTGATCCTGAGAGCCCGTGGTCTGTGCAGTCTGTGTCACTCCCAGCTCTCCTATGCCTGTTTTCAGCTCCCCCTCCCTCTTCCTCTCAGCATGTAGCTTCTCCTCTCTGCTCTGCTCTCATAATTTACTCTAAATGCTCCTATTTCCTCTGTATTAGAAAAATAAGTTCCCTGTGTCTGTGCTATATCAGAAATATTCTTCTCTATATAGATAACACAGCACGGCTCTCTCTCTCCAGCAGCAGTGCTCAGCCCCACTCTCAGGAATTCTGAGCTGACAGAGAAGAGCAGAAAGACTACAATTGATCATAGTAAGAAAGTGTGTTATCAGTACAGATAAGCATATATATGATATAACACAGACACAGGGCAACTTCTTGTTATAATACAGAGGGGAGGGCAACTTTTTATACAAATGGCTTAACAATCACTTTAAGCCAAAACTTTTCTTTTTAGTTTTGGATAGGACAGGGATGGGTCAAAACCTCCGTAAGTTAAAATTTTCAACTGTCTGTGTGTCCCATTGGGGAGAATTCCCTTCACTTCCTGTCTTGAAAAAGGAACAGGAAGTGGGAGAAAATCTTTACTTTCAGATAGTTGCCACCAGAACAAGTGTCTTCACTGGAAGATTTACCATCACCCCTTGGTTTGGTGACAACTGTATAATTCTAAATTTTTACAGTGGTACAGTTGGCAGTGTCATCTTCGGGACAAATAGAGAAGATTAATGTACCCGGTGAAAACACAGACTGCAATAAAAACTTTATTATAAGCTTACCTGTAGGTAAAAGTAGCAGAAAAGTAGCAGCAAAGTAGCAGAAAAGTCTTTACTACCACTTTAACACAACTTTCCTTTAAATTAGACGTGTAGCCACCCCAATAAAACAACTTCTATTTCTGTTGGCCAATTATGTTGTAAAATGTATTTATAACACATGAACTTAAAAATTAAAATAGCTTTCACTTTCCCCTATTGACAGTGTAGCAGAGAACTGTCTCTGACCACTCTGTGAGGAAGCTATTGTGAGTTAGAACAGTGCAGTCACTGACACACCCCCATCTCTCATCCACAGCCATGTTTCCTTTACTGATTAGTGGGTGTTACATGTGGTACATGTTTTTCTGTGTTCCTCCCATGGGCCAGTGCTATGCTACCACCAAGACAGATTGGCATGTTCAAAAATAATTACCTGGGTATGATATTTTCAAAACCCCATTCCAGCTTCATTACACAGTATTTTACAGATGGCTGGAACTCAACTGTAAACCCAGGCAGGAGAGAAAAGAAAGGCTTATTACAGGCTTATACAGGCTTATTAGGTGCAATAAAATACAAAAGGCAACTCACATGAAGTGAAGTACAACAAGCTCATCAGAAAGGGGAGTCTGGAATGTCAGTGCTGGATGTCCGCGATGTGGACCGCCAGGGTCCAGTGCTGCACAGAGGAGGTCAGGCGGAAGTCCTTTGATGGAAAGCCTAGTAAAGGTGATGAAGTTGGACCATGGCGTGGACTGAAGTGCGTGTGATGACATCACCGGAGGGGGGGAGGTCGCGACGCGTTTCCAAGTCTGCATGATGCCGGTCCTGGGTATACACATTCCTTCGTCAGCTGATGTCAGCTGACACCCCAGACTCCCCATCCTGATGAGATTGTTGTACTTCACTCTGTGTGAGTTGCCCCTTGTATTTTAGTGCTTTTTTTCTCTCCTGTCTGTCATTTAGAGCCTGCTTCTGCTCCTGCAAGTAAGCCTGTCCTAGTGCTTGGGCACCATGTCTCAGGATCGCCCCCCATTGGATCACTTCCTTCTGTCCTATGAACTTCATACTTATATGGACTTCTTATGAACTTCTTGTGAACTATTTATACAGAGACTGTCCCTCTCGCACAGGGTCTGGTCACCTGTTGGCACCTTCTATCCTTGTCAACTGTAAACCCAAATTCTATTTCCAATATGTTTGACATCATGCTTTACCACATACAGTTTTCTTAAACAGATACTTTTATTTCTATTTGCCTCAAGATCTTGCCAGTAACAGTATTTCCTGTTTCCTGTCTGGCAGTCCAATGGCGAACTAGAGGAGCATGTGCAGTAGGCTGACAATGCTGCTGAGAATTGAGAAGTTAAGGTTTAGGGCTGTCATCCTAGACTGGAAATGCTGTTCTTGGCAGAATTTTCAAATGATAAATTCTGCAATAGATTCACATATAATAGAACAAATTCCATACGATATGCAGAGACATGATGCCAAACAGTGGAGGCTGGTGCTGTATATTTTGGGGATGGCGGCAAACAAGACACCCGTCGCCACCCCCTGGTCGCTCCGTCGGTTGGTCGGTCGCCTGTCCCCCCACCAGCCTCGCACTTACCCCATCTAGCAGCTTTGGCTCCTTCTTGCGTCTCCTCCTCCATGGTGGCGGCTTCATCTTCAGGGGCTTCCCTCCTCCTTCCCTCAGAGGCCAATACGATCGCTTTTCCTCTCGGCCAAACGGGTCGACCCACTTCCTGATTGGCCGGGAGGAGATGCAGGTAGATAATGGGAATATTAATTTGCTATTGTCACACAACTGGGTGGGCTCAGGGCGCAGTGCTCTGCTCCCCGAGCCCACCCTTTTTTTTTAAGCCTATTAGAGCATCTGGCTCTAATCACATGCTTCTAAAAAAAAAAAAAACATTGGAATCCATGCATCCGGCACCCTTCATGTAGATTGGGGGCTGCCACTGATGCCAAACATACTGAAAAGTAGATTTTGGGTTTACATACACTTTAAAAGAGAACTCCAGGTTCCCTGGTATTTTAGACAATTCACTTGGGCCAGCTTAGAGCAAACTAATTATTTGCATGCCAGCAATAGGTTACATAGGTTGTAATATACTATAGTAGCTTGTGCTATGTACAGTAAGTAGCCCTGTGTTCTGGAAGCAGTACCAAAGACTTCCCTTCTATTGCCGGATATAAAAAGAGCTGGTCATACCACATTTTTTTCAATGAATACAAGGTTTCCTCCAATTGGCCAAGGTTTAAAGGTGGATGATGCTACAATCTTCCCCCTTAGCTGATCAAATGAAGCCTTACATTCATTGAAAAAATACAAGACTTCCCCTAAATGGCAGTGATGTGATGCAACTGGCTCTCCCTATATTTAGCAGTATAGGAGAAGAGTCTTGTACCGCTGCTGGAACACAGCGCTGCACATAGCAAAAGCTATTACAATATACCACAGCCTAAAGCTTGCAATACACTAGTAGAATTTAGTTTGAATTTTTTTGTTTTAAGAACCTTTGCTTGATTTTCTAATCATCAGTGGGTTCATTTCTACTGCAGTGAAAGGAAAATTAAAAGGGGCAGGATTGAAAACATTTCTCAAACAAACAATTTTCTAACCGAGTGAGGTTTTCATTCGGTAAAGTCCCTTTCTTACAAAATTGTTAAAGACAATGGAATTCTGACGTACTTTCAAGCAACATTCATCAAATTGTTGAATGTACTGAGAATTGTAAGAATTTTTCTACAAAGGTTCGTAAGAACATTCTTTCTAAATTTACTGGCGTATGGCCAACTTAAGCAGTGCCAGTCCCTTTTACCACATAATTAATTTGGTCCAAGCTGACACAACTTGGACTTCTCTTTTAAGCTTTCAAAGTCCAGTGTTACAAGACCAAATCCCATCCCTTCCTTTTAAGCATCAGTTCAAGAACCTGCCTCTACAAAAAACAGTCAACTTTAATCTCTATTTCCTTCATTTATTCATATATAGTGTTCAAGTATAACCTTGAGGTATGTGAGGAATTCACTTCTGTGTCAAAGTGCCGACATGCCACTTGTATACAGATTTTATGGTCAAGATTAAATATTGTTAATGCAATCAGAGAGAAAAGAATTCTTAGAATGTTTTTATGGTGTCGCTGGTACTCATGGAGACTGCAGGATCCCCCAGTCATTAATAGTTTATGGCAGAACATTTTCCATTGTCTTTTTTTCAGCTTTTTGGTACATATTGACTCACATGTTGCACCTGACAAATAACAAGCATTTTTTTCTATGTATTTAACCTGCACAGCTCTAACGATTGTATTGATCCTGTGGTGAACGTGCCCAGCAAGTGTTATAAAACTTCCTGGCGCTATTTCAGAAAGTACAACTGTGTGGATCCAAAACCTCCGATTTTTATTTAATTTTGTTATTAAGGTATTTCATTGATTTCCCAGTCGACAGAAGTATATCAATACCTCCATTCTCTACTCTCAGGATAAAATAAAGCATGTGTATGTCTTTAAAGATGAAAACACAGTGTCTACAAGATAACAGAAAATGTTACCATTATTAAATTGTAGTTGATCTGCAGCTTAACCTGAAGGCTAAGATCCTTTTTGATGTACCGTTTATACAATTTCATTTCTAGGAGAGCTCCTCTGAGAAAAACAGGCTTTAAAATGTTACTTTACAAAGAAGTAAGCATGAGTTTATTTGTAGATGGGAGCATGGATGATTGTGAAAAATAGATGAATTCAAAGGCATTCCTGGATGGAAACCAAGGGAGGGTTTGTGTTAATTGTGTTTCTTGGTTCTTCCTTGGCTGGCTTTCCTGGGTCTGACCCACTGGTTCTGTGTGTTATAAAAGGGACAGAGGTGCCGACACATGAGGCCTGTAGCTGGAGTGGGAGTTAATGAGTGCATAAGAACGTTACTGAAAGATTGCGGTTGATGCCGGAGTCCATCCTGTTAGCCTGCTGATATGCCAAGACCAGAGTGGCAACTAAGGAACAACTGCCATTAGGATCCTTCCACAGCTTAGGGGAAATGCTGAGACTTGCAGTCTGCCCAGAAGATGCCAATCCTGGATATGCAATCCTGGATATTACCACCAAAGATGGACTCTTTCCTGTGCAGGTACGCTGTGGCAGCCATAAGCCTAAGTAAGAGATGAGTTTAGGGAAAGATTGTTAAGTTGTTGTGTTTGTCTGTCACGCCAAGTTTTCTAAGTAAAGCTTTTGAAACTTTGCCTTTACTTGGTCTGAAGTTACCCAAGGGGTGTAATGCAAGTAACTGGCACATATAGTTCACAGTGCAGGTCAGCTAAGCACATTGGGGTATGAAGACATCAGTGTGCAATTAATACAGTGTGAAGATAAAAGTGGTTATGAAGGGTAAAGAAGGTTTCTCAAGCAGCATGTTATGTGGCACGTGGGATTTCTTCTTGCATGAGGAGTTGTCGGCACTTTCTCTGTGAGCAGGTCCATCTCCCATAGCGTTAGTTAAGTGAAGTACACACATGGTATCCATACAGTTACTGGGACTGAGGTAGTGGTGATATGCTGGACAAGTGGAGAGGGCATTGGCTCTGCGTGTTCCTCCAAAATGTATCAGTGACCGTGGTGGTGGTATTCAGTTGTTTGTTTAGGCAAAGGTACCCCATGTGTAAGGTAGTGTCCTGTTCTAAGTGCTTAGTATAGCCCAGAAGAACCCACCTCGGGGCAGGCCTCTTATATGACCATTGCTTGGTGCCCAACAAGGAGGGGAACATGGAGGAAGTGTCACCAGCCTGCCCTACAGGATACAGTAACACTTGAGGCATGCTAAAGTGGCCTGTTATGCAGTAAAGTAAGGGGGCATTCTTCTTGCCACTGACTGCCAATATAAGGGACATTCTTCTTCCAGCTGACAATCAATGTCAAGAATGATTTTTTTGTAAATACTGGCCCTCAATGTAAGGGACATTGTTTTTCCAATTGACCATCAATGTAAGGGGAAGGGGAGCATTCTTTCTGCCACTAACTATTAATGTAAGGAGGCATTCTTCTTCTGACTGACAACCAGTGTAAGGGTGGCATTATTATACCTACTGATCATCAATGTATGGGACATCCTTCTTACAATTGACAACCAATGTTGGGGGGGGGGGCTAACTACTTCACACTGACCACCAATGTAAGAGGATCATTCTTTCTACCACTAACCAACAATGTAAGTGGTAATCTTTTTGCCACTGACCACCAATGTAAGGAGGCATTCTTCTTCCTAATGACCATAAATATGGCAATAAACTGATCAGAAATGTAAGGGGGCACTTTTCCAACGATCACCAATTTAAAGGAACATACACTAATCACCATTGAAGTAAAGGGGCACTACACTAACCACCAAACACAAAAATGGTATTTACCTTGATTACCAATGTACATGAAATTTTCCTAGACATTACTTTGTTTAAAGTGACCTTGAACGTAAAACATTCTGCAAAAACACCTGCATAAACAAGACAGTACTGTATATTTTTTGTACTATTTCTTGAAAAGCTGGCACGTCATTTCTCACTAATCTCTGCAAGTATTACCACACTTCTGGGTATACCCTGCTCCCCCACCGTTCACTTTGGTTTCTCCTGTTGGCAGGAGGGACCACCGGGAGTGGCAGGGAAAACAGGTATTCAATCCATCCAACTTGACAAATACTTGCAGAGGGCAGTGGGGGCAAAGAGGTAGCTTTTCAAGAAACTAGCCACCTAAAGGCTAGTATAAGCAGTCTTTCTTCTGCATGTATGCTTTACTTAGAATTAACCTTATGCTGACATTAACACTTTAAAAAGTAGTGATGCTGATGTCTCTGCTCATGTTAACTAATCAGCAGCTGAGCTAAACAGAACTCATGTCAGCCTAAACAGTGCCCATCTATGACTGTAATAGTTATACAGCTAATTCCACACCCTATGCAGAGTAGCCAAATGTTGGGAGTTTTGAAAATACAGCATAAATGTATACATAGGATAACCTTTGGTACATAATTCTGAATATTGCATTTGCTATGGTGAATAAGAATGTTCCTACCTCCATGTGAATCAACATGTTCACTTCCTGTTGTAATATATATCGCACTTTGACATATAGCAGCAATTAGTTCTAATGGACTGAATACATATGCATGCTTAATGTTTGTCTCTGGAAGTTGTTTTAACACTGTTTAAATGATTTTGAAATTTAATAACCATGAATTTCGGTGCAATCTATGTCAATACCATCCTATTTCTTTTTAAAACACGAAGCACTTATCAAGCAGTATAATCTGCATTTATAGAGAGCATAGTTAAAACACTCCTGAATCAATCTACGTCTAATTTTAGGTAATGTATTATGCTTATCAGGGCTGATTGCATTATCCAGGTGTTAAAGACTGTGTGGCTGCTTTATATCTCTCGTAGACAAAATGACCTTTAAATACTGTATCTGCTGAATTTATCTAATTTGACATCAGGCAGATAGCTCCCTGTCCACTGGGCAAACTACTGTTGGCAGAGAGATTCTAGCCCATTCAGGGTCCTACGGGTTTAGAATTGGTGAGACACAACAAAGGTCTATGAAATTCCAGTGAAGCCGGCACATGACTTTTTGCACACGACCCACTTACATATTGCTCACAACCTGCTTACATGTTTCAGCCTTGTGGCCTTAGTCTAAGGCTGCAAGGCTGACACATGTAAGCGGGTCTGATTATTTAGAAGTTAACCCTATTTTCTAAAAAAAGCCTTCATACTTTCATTTTGATCCTGCCATGTGTCGACTTTTGCTGGCCTATTTGAACCTTGTCAACAAGGGCAATGGTCTGAGCTCTGGACTGGTGTATCTTGTTTACCTGCATTGGATACTGGGTTGACTGCAGTGAATCTGTTTTTCACAGTGGAGGTCTGGTTTGTCAAAGACTGAGCCCCGTTCACACTATTGTGTCTTGATTTGAGGAACACACATCAAAATTTACATTGAACAAAAAAACAAGGCCAATCACCACACCCTGGAAATTCAAGTGAAGGGAATAATAGTGCTAAAATGGAGGCAATGGTTTAATAGCGCCACACATGGTACTCATGGTACACCACAGCCAAATATGGGACTATATGGTTTGATAGCAACAGCTCGTAGAAGTATGTCACCTTATAAACATCTGTTTTAACTACTGAAAGCCTGCCACACTGGGCAACAACCATGTGCATTATACGTTGATGAGGCGTGGTTGTGGCATAGTCCAATTCACTTAAATTGTGTTGTGTACACCTGCTAAAAGTGACATGTTTTATAAATTTTACTGTGCTATGCTGGACTTCAGCAATGTGTACTAATATGGCCACTGGCAATGTTAAAGGCTATATCCATCTTTAGCAACATATTACATGTTACACCCATATGTTGCTAAGCACCCCAATCTTCATTGTTGGCGCAGCTGTGCGAAGCTCCGTGCTTGAGTTTGTGTTCCATAAGACACATGTGGCCAGAAGGAGAAGCTGCTGGAGGAGAGAGCACAACCCACATCTTTTCTTAGCTCTGCTCTCTTTCTCAACCCCAGATCAATGCTCTTGTTTCCAGATGACAGAAGTAGTGATGCTGCTATCTCTTCTCTTAAAACCTATTAGTGGTGGAGTCACAGGCAAATTGTGGTCTCGAGGCAAGATCCAGTGTGTTCCCAAGTATACCCATCAAAAGCACCAGCACTGTCACATGATTAGAATCTGTAGCCTTGTGGAGGCGCATGCGCGAAGCCGATGCAGACAGACGTGCCTGCATAGAGCTCCGCTCCTGCGTGGACACCGCCACCGGGCTATACACAACCAGACCCCAGAGAACCGGCTCCAACCCTGCATAAAGCCTGCGTGAACCCTCGGAGACGGCTCCCATGGTCCCAATCGGAGCGAAGCCGAAGCTCCGGACCAAAAACATCAGGGACACCCTGACGAGGCCTATCATCAAAATGGCGACGGCGCCCTTGCAGCAAGCCAGATCACGCGCTCACCGCGCTCCTCGCAGCCGCGATCATCACAGCCACATCAGAGGCAGTCTCCAAAAGCACAGCTCTCCCTGGGTGAGTTAGACCAGGATGACTGGTCCACATCCAACAAGCCCCAGACTGACGTTTTCACAAAATTTGAAGCCATGCTTAACAAGGCCCTGAAACAGACCGTATTACAGAACAACTGACCAAGGAAATCAGGGAACTGGGTAGTCGCACTGCAGAGCTGGAAGTCAGAGTAGATGATCTGGACTGTAATGTCCAGCAGTGCCTCACAGAAATTGAAAACATTAAGGAGGAAAACCTCAACTTACAAGCCCGCCTTGAAGACTATGAGAACAGAGCCCGCCGCTCAAATCTGAGAGTTAGAGGCATACCTGAAACAGTCCTTGACGTGCAGGCAACAATGCTAGCCTTGTTCCAGGAGTTACTCCCAGGCATCCCAGTCGAAAGACTGGAGATGGATAGAATTCATAGAGCTCTAGCACCCCGTAAAGAAAAAGGCCCCCCAGGGACATAATAGCGAAATTACACTTTTATCGCACTAAAGAGCAGTTGCTTAAGGCCGCAAGAGGCAAACGTCAGCTTACTTTTCAAGGCCACGACTATCAAATCTACACTGACCTGTCACCAATAACTATTGCTAAAAGACGCACCCTGAAGCCTCTTTTACAAACGCTGCAGCAACATCAAATCGCCTACCACTGGGGATTTCCCTTCTCAGTGCACTTCACGCACTCGGACACAAAATATGTATGCCGCACAGCGCAAGAGCTAAAAGAAACCCTGCCTGAGCTGGGCCTTGAAGGACAAGACCCCGCTCCTGAACATACCCGCAGGCGCTCGGCGTCTGGGTCTCCAAAGAAAGACCCCTCTCTTGCAGGTCCTGGTAGCTCCCAACCAGGTGTGTCTCAATACAAGCGTGGCCGCTTCGAACCTCGGCCCTTAAGCACAGAGGACTCCATGGACTGAACTAACCTTGGCCTAGGCCTGGGCCTTGAACACCACTTACCTCTAACCCGCGAACCCAGGGTTAGGCCTGCATAACCCTGACGGTCTCATCTGGCCTTCTTCCTCTGAACTTATTTGTCGGACTCACTCGCTGAGACCCCAGGTCTACGGGATACATCTTCACCCCCAACCATACCAACCTCTTGGTCACAGGGCGAACCGCCCAGCTGCATGCCCCCCCCTGGCACGACATCTAGCCAACTTAACCCACAAATGATCCTACCCTGGCCACAGTCTCTACTATTTGCCAACTGCCTTCACCACATTTGACCCACTATTGACCTGGATGGCCAGTGAGGCACTGAACTTTGAGACTCGCCCCCACACAAGACTATGGGTCACATTATACTCCACTGCTGGTGTCCTTTTTAAGGTGGTGTGCCTTATACCACTTCCCTACACTCACCAACAGACCAATAGTTCTCTGGCCTGCACCTAAACTATTTTTGAACCAAAGCGGACTTTACTACGCAACAAACAGCTATTTTTTTGCTGCAGTTTGTTTTATTTATTTATTTATTTTTTTTATTTATTGTTTTTTTCCCTCCTCTTTCAACGCAAAACCTGCCCATAGGGGTATATGGTTGCCAATGTTACTGCTGTTTCAATCATTTACTACTATGCCCGCCTTTATGCGGAGCTGTCCACTCACAGGTTTACTTGCTCGCCCCCTTTGTCGGCCTCCAGGTACCTGCATGCGAATGCGGACATATGGACGCAGATACAGGGCCTATGGGGGTCGTCCCGGCCGGCCCCCACTACGCTCCCAGTTGTATTTCATGTTCACAATGTTACAATTGTTTGTTCTTTCATACATTTTTGTTGTTATATGTGAAGCCACTCTAACTCTTATCTCTTTCTCCCTTCACTACTTCCTGAATCTCTTCTTTCCCCCTCCTGGACCGGGGGCGGCGGCGACGATGGGTCAACGGAGCAGGTATAGTGACACCCAACATACACACTCACCATGGCTCCCCTAAACATTTGTTCCCTCAACGTCCAGGGGTTTAATATTCCACAAAAGCGCACAAAAGCCCTTCGAACCCTGGCCTCAGCCAAGGTTCACATCGCTTGTCTCCAGGAGACGCATTTCTCCCAGAAACACTCACCCAAGTTCCTAAGTAGGGCGTATCCCCAATTTTTCACAGCATCAGCTGACTCTAAGGTTAGAGGCACGCTCGTCGCCTTCCATCGCAATACACCTTTCACCCTGCATTCTCAAATAAGCGACCCCGCCGGTCGCTATGTCCTAGTCACAGGCTACATCTCGGACACCCCAATAACCGTAATATCCTACTATGCCCCAAACAAGAACCCAACGGCCTTCTTATCACATCTGTTCAACCTGGTCGACACGCACAAAATGGGAACTGTGATTTTATGCGGGGACTCTAACCAAGTTCTCACCCCATTTCTCGATAAGTCTCCTTCGGCCCCTAACGCATCCCCTACCAAGCTGTCCCTACAACAACTCCTCATCAATCATTCACTTTCAGATTCCTGGCGGGAAGCAAACCCTACTAGTAGGAAGTTCACCTTCTACTCCCACCCCCACAACTCCTTCTCACGTATCGACCATATCTTAATAGCAAACAGCATGACCCCAGAAATTCTCGCCTCCTCGATTACCCCATACCCATGGACGGATCACTCTGCCGTTCATCTCACTTTGGCAT
Organism: Glandirana rugosa; assembly: GCA_018402905.1. Lineage (NCBI taxonomy): Eukaryota > Metazoa > Chordata > Amphibia > Anura > Ranidae > Glandirana > Glandirana rugosa. Next base: position 108,011 of record BLSH010385746.1, on the reverse strand, counting down.
CCCCGGTCCCCCGATCGCACGACACCACCTGGTACATCAATGACTCGACACTTACTAACCCCTCCCACTGTCTAGACATAGAAATTGCCATCAAGGAGTACCTCACCACTAACGCCACAGACGATATATCGGCAGTTACCCTATGGGAGGCACACAAGCCTGTCCTTAGGGGTAAACTAATCCAACAGGCCTCCATCCTTAAACACGAGCGCAGACACAAATTTAAAAAACTGGATGAGGAGTTCTCTTCCTGTCACACAGCATTCCAGTCCGATCCCAACCCCAATAATAAGCATAAACTCGAGAAAGCTAAACTTGAATTGGACTTGTTCCTCACAGATACTGCCGAGAAAACTCAGCGAAGGTATCACCACAAACTCTACACTAAAGCGAACAAACCGGACACTTTATTGGCCCGAACCATAAAGGCTATCAACACCCCACCCTCCACCATACGCCTCAAAACAGGCAAAGACTCTTACACTAGCAACCCCATCAAAATTCTAGACATTTTCCGCACCAAACTCTCTCAGCTATACTCTGGCAACACGACACCGACCACTGATCACCTGGACAAGATATTCTCCCGAATCTCTCTCCCCCACCTCACACAAACCCAATCAGACACCCTAGAAGCTCCCATCACCGAACTAGAGGTGAACCAGGCCATTAAACAGCTAAAGATACACAAGCGCCCCGGCCCGGACGGCTTCTCCGCTAGCTACTATAAGCATTTCGCCCACCTTCTAACCCCCATGCTGACTAAAGCCTTTAACCTTATGCTCAAAGGGCACACATTCAGACCTGAGACACTAACGGCCACAATAGCAATGCTACCCAAACCCAATGCCGACCACTCTACATGGTCTAATTATAGACCAATCTCCCTCCTCAATATTGACGTCAAACTACTAGCGAAGGTTCTAGCCACTAGGCTTAACCACTTGATCGGCAAATTAATTCATCGGGACCAAACCGGATTCATTCCTACACGCCAAGCCGGAGATAATATCAGACGCACCATACTCCTCACACATATTGCAAAACGTAGGCGTATACCCACCTGCCTACTATCCCTCGATGTCAGGAAAGCGTTCGACACAGTCTCCTGGACTTATATGCAATACACCCTCCAACACTGGGGTTTTGGTCCACACTTCCTGTCCTGGATCTCTTCTCTCTACACTAACCCTAGAGCCCACATCAAATACAATGGCTACAAATCAGCAATGTTTAATATTCAGTGCGGCACCAGGCAGGGATGTCCACTATCCCCGTTACTGTTTGCCCTCCTGATAGAACCTCTGGCCCAGCTGATCCGTGCGCATCCTGACATCAGGGGCATAGAACATGGTGGAGTCACGCACAAAACTAGCCTTTTCGCCGATGATATCTTAGTCTTCATGTCCTCCCCACATATCTCGGCTCCAAACCTCCTTTCCTTACTTACCGAATTCGCTAGCGTCTCTGGCCTTCACATCAACGCCCACAAGTCGCAACTAATGAACATCTCGCTATCCCCTTCTGAACTACAACAGGTTAAGACCTCTCTACCCTTCAAATGGGCACCCCAACAACTCACCTACCTAGGCACCCAACTATCAGCCAATACCTCTTCCCTATTCGCTATTAATTACCTTCCTCTCCTTAGGAAAATCTCCCACCTCCTCACCCAGTGGGCCTCCCTACCCATCTCTTGGCTAGGTAGGATCAATGTGGTTAAAATGGCCATCTTGCCAAAATTCCTTTATCTTTTTAGGGTCCTCCCCGTCCCCATACCGGCCTATTTCTTCCGTCTGCTCCAACGAAAGGTCCTATCCTACATCTGGGGTTCCACCAAACCGAGAGTGCCTAGATCCACCCTCTTCCTGCACAAGCTATGCGGGGGTTTCGGTGTCCCAAACTTCAAAACATACTATCACGCTGCCCAACTCTCACAGCTGACAAAATACCATGCTGTAGACGAAACACCACTATGGGTTATAATAGAATCTGTTGCAATAGACCCACTTTCAACGGCAAATTCACTCTGGCTTTGCCCCACAGACCGCAAACACATTGACAGCCCTGTCACCAAGCACTCACTTAAACTATGGGACAAGCTCAAAACAAGGCATAATCTTATGTCCTCACACAACCCACTCCTGTCCTTTTTACAGAACCCCGCCTTCCCCCCAGCTTGGGAATCCCCAGCCGCCTTTCGGGCTTGGTCCGCAGCGGGCTTACTCCGCTTGTCCAAACTAACAATGGGCACCTCATTCCGTCCCTTTTCCGTATTGTGCCAAGATAACACGTTTAGAGCAACCGAGAACTTCCGATATAGGCAAATTCAGAGTTTTTATGCCCCCCTACTCAGGACCGATACGCCCCTCAACCAATTCTCGCAATTCGAGAGATTCTGTGATAGGGACCCACACGCTAGGGGCATCATATCAATACTATACCGCCAACTCTCAGACACCCCGACTAACACACCACCTTCCTACACCACCAAATGGGAATCAGACATAGGGCGCACACTAGACAGTGCAGAATGGTCTAATATCTGGTCCAGTACCGCCACATCCTCACCCAATGTTTTGGCTATAGAAACCAATCTGAAAGTCCTTACGAGATGGTATCTAGTCCCCACTAGGATTGCGAAATTTGTCCCCACACACTCGACACTCTGTTTCCGAGGGTGCGGTGAACAGGGCACCTTCTTCCATATATGGTGGACCTGCCCAGTAGTCCATGACTTTTGGGGTAAAATCTTCGACCTGATAAGCAAAACACTCGAGAAGCCTATCTCAAAGGACCCCAAGATTGTTCTATTGAATTTGAAACCTGATGGCCTAACCCGCCTCCAGTTTCAACTGCTTATGCATCTCACCACAGCTGCCAAACAAACGATAGCAAAAGCTTGGAAATCCGCAACCTTGTTGCTCCCTGAAACACTGGGTAGAATGAACAGGGTAATGGTCCACTCTAAAATGCTGGCCATTGAAACCAACAAAATACATAGATTCGAAACCAAATGGCGCCCATGGATTAAACACCACCTACCCCCGGATTTTGACGACACTCTACTTCTACCATGCTGACGAATTAATCGCCTTGCTCCACTACAGCTCATCGTCTCCTTGCTCCCGGTCCATCCACCTCCACTCCCCCTGCTACTACTCTTCTCACACCTTCTCTCTAAATATTCCTTCACTCCTCCCTGTCTTCCTTCTCTCTGGAACTCTAATTCACTGAGTACAATCACATGTTAATACCCTGATATGTTAATTACAGCTTTCCTCACCCCTCTGCATCA
>BLSH010385746.1:89890-103161 GCA_018402905.1 Glandirana rugosa | reverse complement strand
GTGACATGTTTTATAAATTTTACTGTGCTATGCTGGACTTCAGCAATGTGTACTAATATGGCCACTGGCCATGTTAAAGGCTATATCCATCTTTAGCAACATATTACATGTTACACCCGTATGACCCCAATCTTCATTGTTGGCGCAGCTATGCGAAGCGCCGTGCTTGAGTTTGTGTTCCATAAGACACATGTGGCCAGAAGGAGAAGCTGCTGGAGGAGAGAGCACAACCCACATCTTTTCTTAGCGCTGTTCTCTTCCTCAACCCCAGATCAATGCTCTTGTTTCCAGATGACAGAAGTAGTGATGCTGCTATCTCTTCTCTTTAAAACCTATTAGTGGTGGAGTCACAGGCAAATTGTGGTCTCGAGGCAAGATCCAGTGTGTTCCCAAGTATACCAATCAAAAGCACCAGCACTGTCACATGATTAGAATCTGTAGCCTTGTGTAAGCTAGGACTTGAGCAGTTATTACTTTAAGCTGGCCATACATGTAGAGATTTCTTTTATTCAACCAAAATTCATGTAGTGCATGGTCAGATGTACGCAGGCTGGCTTTTCCTGGTCATGGTAGCAAAATGGAGTAGCAGGGAAGTGAAGGAAAAATAAGTCAATGCTGCTGCAGAGAAAAAGATGAAAGTGAACAAGTTGCTCTGCTCTGCCTTGGCATAACATGGCTTAATTTAATAAGAGCTTATCCCTCCACAAAGGGGGGCAATAAGATCAGCACTTTAGTTAAGGGCCTACTCTGTGTTGATCCCTATGTGTGGCATTTCACAACCTTCCCCCTACCTCTGCATTCCCTCTTGTTCTAATATGGGCCCTGGGCAGCACCATGGGTTGGAAAGGTAGCCTTTTTGGTTCTGCCTTGGTATATTACCCTGCTCCTCCTGGCACATAACACCAAGACAAACATTTATTTTTACTCATTTTTAAGTCATACATTATGTGCCACTTGTCAGCTACAGCTGAGATCATTAAAATGTCTAACACAATCAGGTATTTAATGCCTGAGCTTCTTTTGTCTTTGTTCTTGCCTTCTTTAATGGAAATTACATTGCTTGTCGACGTACTTAAATGCATTGCACTATTGAATTATAACTGGTGTTCTATAATAAATGATAATAACATACCATGATAACCTGTGACTAGCCAAACAATGACAAAATTAACCTTATTTGTGAAATTACCCGTAACATATTCATATTTATTCCATGCCATGTGCATATATTTGCATATGTTATTGATCATAATCTCAAAGAAGCCTGCTACCTCCTAGTAAATGGAAACATCATGTTTTGTTCTTAGGTGTACTCATTTTTCTGTACTATTTTATGTTCCATATGATGAATAAATAATAATAATAACATGCTTTTCAAACAGTGTATATCAATTCAATAGGTGTATATATATGTTAGCTCCTTAGCAGACCTGAGGAGAGTATAAGATATCTCCTTAGAGTATAGAAGTATAGAAGCTGCCATTGCTGACTCATTGTTCTAAGGGGCAGACTCAACAGCTGTCATCTTGATCCTGGCATCACTGTCTACTAAGTCACTGACCTGGGACAAGCATGCCAGGCACGAGTTCAGACATCACTCAGTGGTTAATAAGCTGTCAAAACCAGGATGAGGGTGACAACCCCAGAGCCAGGAGTCGGACCTTAAAAAACAAAGTAGCAATGTCAGTTTGTATAGTTTTTATATACATAGTGGTTTCCTTTAGGGCCTCTTAATATGCATTAAACTAACTACACTAGTGCGTACCGACAAAGGCCTGAAATAGCTCATGACCAATGAACATAGTGTATTCCTATGATGATGTTGGATGATGTTAGACTGTATTGTACTTTCTTACAGCTAAACTCCCGACAAATATCTAAATGCACAGTTGAACATAGCTTTTTATCTGCTAAATCATTTGGGTGTCTGCTCATCCAGTTCGGAGATTAACTACTTGCTTACTGAGCACTTATACCCCCTTCCTTTTCACACAAATAGAGCTTTCTTTTGGTGGTATTTAGTCACAACTAGGTTTTTTATTTTTTGCTAAACAAACAAAAAAGACCGAAAAATTTGAAAAAAACAAAACAAAATGTTTTTCATATTTTTTTAAACAATCTTGCAAACAGGTAATCTTTCTCCTTCAGTGATGAGGTGGCGCTGTTGGGCACTGATAGGCTGCACTGATGGACACTAATGATACGGCACCGGTGGGCACTGATAGGCGGCACTGATGGGCGCTGATAGGTGACACTGATGCGCACTGATGAGGCAGCACTAGTGGGCACTGATCAGGAGGCACTGATACGGCTGCACTGATGGGTAGCACTGATGGGCACTGATAGGTGGCACTGATGGGTACTGATAGGTGGCACGGAGAGATGGCACTGATGGGCAATGATAGGTGGCACTGATGGGCACTGATAGGAGGTGGAACTGACAGGTGGCACTGGTGGGCACTGATAGACGGCACTGGTGGGCACTGATTAGGAGGCACGGATGATGAGGCACTGATCGGCAGTACTGATGGGCACTGATAGGTGGCACTGATGGGCACTGATTAGCAGTTCTGATGGGTACTAATAGATGACACTTGTGGGCATGGATTTGCAGCACTGGAGGGCACTGATTAGCAGCACTGGTGGGCACTTAGAGGACCGATGTCCCTCTAACAGAAGCTGGTTACCAGCTTTATTCTTTTCTTCACACTGACAGTGCAAAGGGAAAAAAAAGCTGGTAACCGGCTTCTGTTTACTTCAGTAAAATTGTTATACTGCAGTTAGAAAAATCCTGTATGGTCACCTCCCTGACTCCACCCTATGATTGGACAGTAAAGGAGAAGCAGTAGATTGATGAGCTCACCTCTCTGCTCTCTTCTTCAGTGTGTTCCTTGTCGAGACTTACGCACTGTAGCGGATCTAGTGCTGCCCCTCACTCTCGCAGATTTCTACTGCACGGGGGGAAAGGGTTACAAGAGGTTGATCCAAAGTCTAATTAAGCAACCTACTATATATTTGCTGCATTTCAAAATGCATTAAAGTGTCACTAAAGGCAAGACTGTTTTTCATTTTGGATAGAGTAGGGAGGGTTAGAAGAACACCACATTGTTGCCAACAAATGACAATATTAAATACAATAACAATTGAGCAGTGTATGGTACCAATCTGGTGTACATTATCTGTGTATACAGGAGAACCCGATGGTGTTAACAGATGTATAAAAATAAAAATGATTGAAAAAATTAAAGTAAAACTGAGGTGAGCTGAACACTTAAATAGATTAAGTCAAAAGTCTCTGTCTGACACTGTTTGGTTGAAGCGGGGTTGCCTCTGAAGCGGGCTGGGGACATGACTGCTGAAACAACAAGAAGGGATGGGGAGGAAGAGTCACCAATAGAGTTGAGCGAACACCTGGACGTTCGAGTTCGGAGGGTCTGAACGAACTTTGGGAAAAAGTCCGGGTTCGGCACCGAACGTTATCCCGGACCCTGAACCCCATTGAAGTCAATGGGGACCCGAACTTTTAGGCACAAAAATGGCTGTAACAAAGTCCTGGCAAGTGCTAGAGGGCTGCAAAAGGAAGTAAAATTGGGGTAAGAGTAGGGCAAGTGCCCTACAAAAAAATGGGGATAGGGAAAATAAATTAAAATCAAATAAACTAGGAGATGATTTTTGAACAATAATGTGTCACTTACAGCTGCAGCTAGAACCTCTCCCTTTAGAACTAGGAGATGATTTTTGAACAATAATCTGTCCCTCTAAGCAGAAGCCTCTACCTAGTGCAGTCAGATCGCTCAAAGCAGCAGTATGTGAAATCTCAAATTACTCCCACAATCTGATCGTTGTGTACGATCCCACAATCTGATCGTTGTGTGCGATCATAACGATCGTTGTGTTATGAAGGGTTTTATCTGCAATCTGTCACTCAAAGCAGCAGTATGTGAAATCTCAAATTTCTGCAATCTGTCCCTCAGAGCAACAGTAGTAGAAATCTCAGGATGCAGGATCAGATGTTAAAATGTCTGCAATCTGTCCCTCACAAAAACACCAGCAGCTTCCTCTCCCTACACTAACCCAAGAGCATGTGACATGCAGCACTGTGACTCCAGCCTCATATATAAAGGCTGGGTCACATGATGCACTGGCCAATCACAGCCATGCCATTAGTAGGCATGGCTGTGATGGCTTCTAAGGGCAAACCAGTGAAACGCTTGTTGATTGGCTGCCCTGCAGCTATTCAATATGCGTGATCAACTACCAGAACCCGAACCCGAAAGTTTTTTGAAACGTCCGTGTTCGGGTCCGGGTCCCGGACACCCCAAAGTTCGGTACGGACCCAAACGTTACAGTCCGGGTTCGCTCAACACTAGTCACCAAGCCGCCAATAGTGCAGCACTGTTTATTAAGCAATCAACATGTAAAAACAATGATAATGCACTCACAAACATCCAAGGTAAAAGGTATGTAATCTCTCTAAATAGGTCCACTCGAGGGGTTCTAGTCCGTGCTGAGGCCGCCACGAGGAAGGATCTACCATCTGAAATAAAGAGTTTCCCACTTTTACTACAGAAAGATGAGCTACATTCTTGGTCTTCCCTGCATTTAGACTGTCAAACTAATTAATGTACTTGCTTAAGAAAGCAAAGAGTACAATAATGAAGAATGCAGTAAAAAATACTCAAACATCAATTTAATACAAGCAGATCAAGGTTTGACAGCTCTGCATCCTCGTGGTGGTTCCTCGACTTCTGCCCGGCTTCCTGCATCCTCTCCTGTAGTAGATCCATCCTCATGGTGGCCTCGGCATAGACTAGAGCCCCTTGAGTGGACTTATTTAGAGAGATCACATGCCTGTCGCCTTGGATTTGTGTGAGTGCATTATCATTGTTTTTAGTGCGACACAATTGGCAGCTTGGCGCCTCTTCCTCCCCATCCCTTCTTGTTGTTTAGGGAGGGTTATAAGCTCTCTCAGTTTTTTTTTCCAATCTGTGTCCCATTGGGGAGATTTCCCTTCACTTCCTGTCACATTAACAAAACAGGAAATGAGAGTAAATACCTCCAAATTAAGGGAATCCTGGAGTGTCACTATGGTCACCGGAACTAGTGTCCCCATTGGAAGATTTCCCAATTGTGATTTTCTTTTACTTTTGATGATAACAGTAAGCAGGACAAACAGAGAGGGTCAGAGAGGGTGAATCTTTCTAAAAGGGACACAGACAGCAATAAAAACAAACAAGAGTTCTGACCTCTCTCCACTCTATCCAAAACTAAAGAACAAAAAAAAAGCCCCCATGATCTTGCCTGTGGCGTGCTCTGTGATCACAGTGTCCTTTAGATAATCAGCGGTTCTTTACCATGTGATCAGCTGTGTCCAATCACAGCTGATCACGGATGTAAACAGAAACCGGTTATTGGCACTCCTTTCCTCACACTGACAGTGCGAGGAAGGGAGAAGAGAGCCGATAACCGGCTTCTGTAAAAGGGACAAGTACACTGATAATCCTGATTATCAGTGCATTCCCAACAATGTCCACCAGTGCTGTCAATCTGTGCCCACCAATAATGCCAATCAGTGCCCACGAGTGCTGTTAATCAGTGCCCATAAGCGCCTCCTCATCAGTGTAATCTATCAGTGCCCATCAGTGCCATCTATCAGTGCCCATCAGTGCCGCCTATCAGTGCCCATCAGCACCGCCTATCAGTGTGCATCGGTGTCACCTATCAGCGCCCACCAGCAGTGCCCATCAGTGCCGCCTATCACTGCCGCCTGTCAGTGCAGCCTCATCAGTGCCCACCAGTGCCGCCTCATCAGTGCCACCTATCAGTGCTCATCATGCCGCCTCATCAGTGCTGCCTCAGTGAAGGAGAGAAATTACCTGTTTGCAAAATTTCGGGCCCTGCTCCGCGAGCCCATCCTTTTTTGAAGCCTGTTAGAGCCTCTGGCTCTAATCTCATTCCCCATTGGAATCCATGTGTCCAGTGCCCTACATGTAGATCAGGGGGCCGGAAGCATGGATGGGGGCAGAGCCCGTGCACTCCTACTAGACGGGCCGCCACTGCTGCATAAGTTAAATAGTTCATGTGGATTGAGAGAGCTTTAAGTAGTGGATGTGTATAGATTATTTTCATAATAATGTTTAGTGTTACTTTAACAGGTGGAAACACAGATTGACACCCATCTTTAACATGTATTATCACATGCAGGATGGCTACAATTCACCTGTCCAATAAATGGAGATTGTCAGAGCATTTGGTGACACCAGGCTTCCATGCTGTGTGGTTTGGGTTTGCAGATATATGTTGTACTACTGACCAGCAATGAATGTACATGGCAACCTCTACTCACAGGTTAAAGTGGACAATCTATGTAAAAGCAGAGAGACGTAACAGATGTGGGCTGTTTCTCTTACACTGTGGGTTATTGTATTGTGTGTCAACCTACAAAGTGATTTAAAGGGATGTGTGATGATGAGAATGCATTTGTACACTGAAAACATACCCCACCCTGCATCTCCACTTGCATTAAAAAATGATGTAACATGCATTATTGCTATACAAACCGTTTGACAATGTAATTATGTCAGTAATTGCCTTTCCATCTCAGTCTGCAGCAAATGTGGGTTTTCTAAATATGCAAAATAATACAATTGTGCTCCTTGTTACCAGGGCAGTGGAGGGCTGGGGGTATAGTTTACTGCAGACTACCTGGAGAGCTCATTTCAAGTCTGTACAGAGCTTGAGTTCATATTTCAGGCATCCCCAGCCCTGTTATTAGATGTACTGCTGTAAAACTCAAATCTTGTGTAGCACCACTGCCCTAGGTTGGCTAATTGCAGTTTTTAGTTCTACTGTACTCAGCTGAGCTTCAATTTGCTTTCCATCCAATTCACACAGGGGATATACTGCCCATTTGGCAGTGGTATAGCTACATTCCCCCAGCATTGTGCCAATGAGTCAAGGAACTGCTTCAAAATATACTAAAAGGTGGAGTGATCCAGGAAAGTCGCAGCCCCTGGGCTGCTCCTGTTGTGCTGGTGCACAAGAAAGACAGTTGTCTGTGGTTCTGCGTGGACTATCGCAAACTCAACGCCTGCAACCACAGGGACGCCTACCCCCTTACTTAGGTGGAGGAATCTCTCATGGCACTTGGGCAAGCCAAATTCTACTCCACCTTGAAGCTAGCCAGTGGCTACTGGCAAGTTCCTGTACGGGTCCAAGACATGGAGAAAACTGCCTTTATTACACCCCTGGGACTGTTCGAGTTTATCCGCATGCCCTTCTGCCTCAATAATGCCCCCCGCACCTTCCAGTGCCTAATGGAGAGGTGTCTTGGGGATTTAAATTTTGAGATGGTACTGATTTACCTCAATGACCTTATTATCATGAGGAACATGTGAAACATCTGGACCAGGTGTTAATCAAGAACACCAAGCATGCTGGGGGGGGGAGGAGCAGCTGGAGCCTAAGTGGGAGTGCACCCTGTACCTCACTCTATGACCTGTTCTCTGAGGGGTCTGATCCAATCAAAAAGAGACCGCATCAAAACATGCTGAGACTGGGGTTGATTTACTAAAGCTGGAGAGTGCAAAATATGGTGCACCTGTGCATGGTATCCAATCAGCATCTAACTTCAGCTTGTTCAAATAAGCTCTGACAAAGAAACCTGGAAGCTAATTGGTTTCTGTGTAGAACTGCACCAGATTTTGCACACTCCAGCTTTAGTAAATCAACTCCTTTGTGTGCTGGGCATTGACTGCCCCAAGTGGTCCACAGATGACCAGGAGTTTTTTCGGACGCTGCAAATCTTCCCCTGGTTCATGAAGCTCCTACCGAGTGGTTCCTGCCACCCCTTGTACTTGAGTTGTACTCACCCAGGATTGAAGCCTGACATCATCGAATACGGGAGTATGGAGGCCCCATCTACCTCATCCAGTACCACAGACTGGACTGACACCTCTTAGGAACTAATCACCAAAAGAGAGGGGAGGGTAGGCGGGTGCAGGTTTTTACCTCCACTGCAGGTGGTGCTCAATTGCAGCAGCTCTGCAGCTGGAGAGGAAGTCAGGAGGAACCTGGTTCCTCTATGGTTTCCTGAGTCACTGGGGAAGATATCCGGTTGGATGCTGTGGACCCATATGACTCTGGTGGCCATCTTGGTTCAGGCAGAGCCTATTTAAGGCCATGGCTCCCAGGATTGGCACACTTTATGCAAGTGGGTAGTGCAGGGAAAGGTACCCTGTCTGTTAGGGATACTAACAGTACTAGCGGTAGGGAAAGGTTCCTGCCAAGAGGGAAAGAATAGGGCCACATCTCTTCTGGACACCTTCCCAATTGGGCGCGAGACAGATTCTGGCTGGAATCTGCTCTGTTCATGTTGTTGTAAGTGAGTGCACCTGGTTGGGTAGTCTTCCTAGTGGGATTTTTATGAGCTGTTGTTGCATTGCTTCAATAAAAGTTTATTGTTGCACCTGACTGTGTGAGTTATTGTCACTGCACCATGCTGAACTCCACCTACAAACTCATTAATACTGTAATGAGCGAACATACTTCCTACTGAAATTCAGCATTTGCATATTAGATTGCCATCAATGCTGGTGCTCCAGGAGTGCCCTAGTAAAAAACTGGGAACTTGTGCAGCAGTTGCTGGGTGACTGCATTCTGATGGCAATTTACGCTGAAGGAAATATAGATTTGCTTTATATAATCCTTTAAATCATATTTAGGGGCTATGTCAATGGGCACTGGGCTTGTGTGATGAGATCAGTTTGAGACTCCTCTGAGATCATTCAGAACTCATTGACACGTGCATGTGACTTGCATTTTACCCAATTCAAGAAGAATTTGCATTCACATAGGCTTGTATGTATATAAAAAGGAGTTTGAAGCAAACAAAAGCCAATTGACACAGGCCCGTAGCAAGTATTTTACAGTATTTCTGGACAGCTCTGCAGCCTCTTGTCATATGATTCTTTGGGGCCAGGAAACAGCCAACACAGGCAATGCATTTTCACAAGCTTCATAAAAAGACCTACTGACAATCATGGGGATTTAGTGCATGGGGTATCTATTGCACAATATAAATGTCAAGCCTGCCCTAAATGTGTTGATATTTATTTTAAAAATACAAAACTCAAAAGTGCGTAGCAAAATAAATGTGGCAAATGTCTCTGCTGCCTAGCAGCTATGCTGGAAATTTCAAGGGCCTTTTATAAGAGTACTAGAACATTCTCTTTGTATTTATTTTACCACTTGAACATTAAGTCTGTACAAATATGTGCTCTCCTATACTTTCATCCAGACCATTAAATCTTTTTCCGGCCCAGCCTTCATTATCTCCATGTCAATGTTGGAGTTATTTAATCAGGTTTGTGTTCTAATGCTGTTCAGTGGTACACAGTGCATCGCCTCCCTACAACCGGCAATAATAATAATATATACGAGTAGTCCTTCTTCCTTTCATGCTCATATCAACCGGGCTATTGCTTCTCCATTGACCTAATTCAAAGCCTAATGTTGCCCATGAGAATTGCCGGGGCATAATCGTATCAGTCCTGTGACTGGAAACATTTGTCACCATATCGCAACTGTTTTCCCTTCTGTCTATCCATTACAAATAAATGATGGCTGGACGCTTACATCCATCTTTCTAGGAGTACTTTTGCTGAGTTGTGTGTGAAAGTGGTCAGGAGATGGAATAGAGGAATTGGAGAAGAAATGTTCTGTAAACTCCAATTCAAGATTCAATGTCTGTATTTAAGGTTTGTAAAAAATGCTTTGCAGACCCATGTCAGAAGACAAGCACGCATTCCTGTGCAGAATAGCTTTTAGACCAGGGGTGGGCAACTGCAGCCCTCCAGCTGTTTCAGAACTACAAGTCCCATAATGCCTCTGCCTCTAGGAATAACTGTCATATTTCCCACGATGCCTCTGCCCCTGGGAGCCATGCTAGTCTTGGAATGCCTCATGGGACACATAGTTCCAAAATAGCTGGAGGGCCACAGTTGCCTACCCCTGTTTTAGACTCCCATATGTACAGAAACTTCCACTAGCCTGTAAAGTTGATTTGTACCATTATCTGAGAGGGGTCAGAACTAGGTAACTATGGAGGTTGTGTAGCCAATGCCCCCTTAGGGATGGCTGGTTATTGTGGTTCACCTGCTCACAATTTCCCTCAATTACACTCTTGCTGGCATCCGGAGTCAGTAAACAGGCTGGTTCTTTGTTTTTTTTTTGTTTTTATTAGGGGATTTGAACTTGGATGGGGTAGGGGTGATCATGGGATGCCCAGAGTTCAACAGTTCTTTACACAGGACCTCTATATACACTCAGTATATACACGCTCCTTCTTCCTCTAGCACAACACTTGCTTCTCCTTGTTCCTCTCTCCTGTACCACACTTGCTTCTCCTTGTTCCTCTCTCTTCCACAACACTTGCTCAGCACAGGTGAGGCCCGGAAGGATATTTACCAGGGCTCCATATTGTCTTGTTCGGCCTAGCTAGCACATGTGAGACCTGGCATAGGTTTACCTGGCCTCCGGACCACCCTTTGTGGGCATGGGGTTGAGGTTCCCCTGGTATAGTAAGTTCGTTTGTTGGTGCTAGCTAGCCGCAATGGACTACAACTCCCAGCCCATCTACTCACTGTCCATGACCCCAGATCCCAGTCTCCTCATGCATCTCTTCCAGACTGTCTTCCTCCCAATCTGCTTGTGCATATCCACTTCCCTGGGCTGTGTCACTAACCGACCACCGGTGAACTTCTCTTGGAGACCTTGCTGTAGTACTCTCCTCCTGCTGTCCTATCCTGCTCCACTTTGTGCCTCTCCGCCAGGATCTCAATCCTTCTGGATGCACTCGAGCCCTGGGCTGAGGTCACTCCCCCCTAGACTGGGGACTCCCTCAAGACCCACTGACAGCACTACGTCTCCATACTCCAACTTCCACCCGAACTCTCCTCCCCCACTGGGCAGACCACAGTATTTAAGGAGGCCTTCCCCCTGCCAATTCAGGTTGGGGATTGGTCAGGGCTCCTTAACATACATCAGAAAGCCTCATCTCCTCTTCCCATCCCCTTTTCCAGAACTTTCTAAACAAGAGGGAAGGGGTAACCAAGGGGTGTTGCTTCCTGCAGTCTCCAGCCCTCCCTGGGCCACTCCCCTGCCCAGAATCAAAACAATCAGGCCTTTCTTCCAGTCAGGTCTGACTAAATTTACCTATTCTAACACCAAAAAAACCCTCCACTACCACCTACCTAATGTAGAGGGTGCTACAGTTGCATATTAGAATATCTTGAAGTTTTGGGTTCTCATGATGTTTAGAGGTATGTGAAAGTGTCATAACCCACAGCTGCACACCATACAATATTGATTACTTATGGTAAGGAAGGTGCTAGAGTAATCAATAATATTTACAGAGGCAAAGCCCTTCGCTGTTTTATCCACATCAGCCTGTGCCAACATCAAATTTTGAGAACATGCACACAACTTCATCTTGACTTTTTAGGTACATATTGAGACACCATTTTTTATAGCTACTGCCTAGCAGCAGTAGGGTCGTAGGTCCAAATCCCAAGCTTGGCACTGCCTGCCTGGAGTTTGCATGTTCTCCCTGTGTCTGCGTGGGTTTCCTCTGAGTACTCCGGTTTCCTTCCACACTCCAAAGAGATGCTGGTAGGTTAATTGTCTCCTGTCTAAATTGGCCCTATATATATATGAATGTGAGTTAGGGAACTTACATTGCAAGCTCCTTGAGGGTAGGGACAGATGTGAATGTACAATATACACTATATTACCAGAAGCATTGGAACGCCTGCCTTTACATGCACATGAACTTTAATGGCATCCCAATCTTAGTCTGTAGGGTTGACTATGGAGTTGGCCCACCCTTTGCAGCTATAGCAGCTTCAATTCTTCTGGGAAGGCTATCCACAAGGTTTAGGAGTGTGTCTATGGGAATATTTGACCATTCTTCCAGAACCGCATTTGTGAGGTCAGGCACTGATGTGGACAAGAAGGCCTGGCTTGCTTTTTCCGCTCTAATTCACCCCAGAAGGTGCTCTATCGGGTGCAGGCCAGTCAAGTTCCTCCAGCCCAAACTCGCTCATCCATGTCTTTATGGACCTTACATCAGCCAAAAGATTATTAAAACATCACTATCCAAAAATTGGGCATTGCCACAGCATCTGGGGACCATGTAGGGACATTCAAGAGAAACCACCCTGAGGAAGTCATGTTATTAAAGGGCCTTGGGAAGGTTTAGAGGGATTTACACTGTGTCTAGAAAGTCCAAATAGATGATTTTAAAGTGGCTGTAAAGGCTGAAGGTTTTTTTACGCCGGATCTCTCCCTCCTAATTGGCTCTTGCTGCTGTCAATCACAACCACTGGGGGGGGGCATGGCTGAGCTGTGCTCTCTGTGTTTCGGGAGCGAGCATGCATGAGTGCCCCCACAGCAAGTGGCTTGCTATGGGGGTACTTGGCAGGGGGAGGAGCCCAGAACACCTGTGGGGGACCCGAAAAGAGGAGGATCAGGACTGCTCTGTGCAAAACCACTGCACAGAGCAGGTAAGTATGACATGTTTGTTATTTTTTTTAATAAAACATTAGACTTTACAATCACTGTAATTCTAATGGTGTATGATGTGTCTGGTCTTTATCACAGGACCAAGTGAACAAAAATGGTTTCAATACAAATTAATATTGATGCACAT
Organism: Glandirana rugosa; assembly: GCA_018402905.1. Taxonomy (NCBI): domain Eukaryota; kingdom Metazoa; phylum Chordata; class Amphibia; order Anura; family Ranidae; genus Glandirana; species Glandirana rugosa. The sequence continues at coordinate 90,452 of BLSH010385746.1, read as the reverse complement.
TTACTCCACTACTCTGTGTCAAACTAGCCTCTCAATATAGGGGAACTACCAGATCCACGGCTCCTGTTCCCTCTTTTCCAAGTCCTTCTCCAAACCTCCTTCCTATGGCACCACAGGCCCAAGGCTTGTACATGCTCATTCCTAGTAATTAGTGTTGAGCGAACCCGGACTGTAACGTTCGGGTCCGTACCGAACTTTCGGGTGTCCGTGGCACGGACCCGGACCCGGACATTTCAAAAATCGTTCGGGTTCAACTAACCGACGGGACGTCGAAGAGTTGTGCACCTCATTTTATCGTCTTGGGGCCTGGCTTGGGCTTGCTAAAAACTTTACAGGCCCAGGCCCAGGCACGGTGCCTGTGGGCTTTCAAGCCATGCCTGGGCTTGCAATGTCAGGCCCAAGCGAGTTGTGATTAATGATCCTTACTCGTACATGTTCGGAACCCGGACACCACGGTATCCTTCCTCCAAACCTCTTCCTGAACCTTTTCTCCCTTGTCCTCGGCACCTAGACCATCAAGGGGATATAACTCTCCGATCAAACTGTGTCTCATCACCTCATT
>BLSH010385746.1:66241-85431 GCA_018402905.1 Glandirana rugosa | reverse complement strand
TTTTCCCTATTCCCATTTATTTGTAGGGCACTTGCCCTAGTTTGAAGATGATTTTGGAACAGTTATATGGTTTCTACCGTTAATTAATACTTTTCAGACACAGTTTGAAGATGATCCACATTCACCTCCATTTTTGCTTTTTTTTGTTTTTATTTTTTTAAAAATATTTAAAGTTATTTCCCTGTCCCCATTTTTTTTGTAGGGCACTTGCCCTACCCTTACCCCCATTTTACTTCCTTTTGCAGCCCTCTGGGGCTTTCCAGGACTTTGCTACAGCCATTTTTGTGCCTAAAAGTTCAGGTCCCCATTGATTTCAATGGGGTTCGTTGTCCGTGCGATCGTTCGGGTTCCGTCCGGACCCGGACCCGGACTTTGTCCCGAAGTTCGGACGGACCAGCAGAACCCGAACGTCCAGGTGTTCGCTCAACTCTACTAGTAATCAATCAAGTACTAATATTTTTAGATTCAGTACATGAAGTGTTACCAGCACACATCAAATCCAAATAGTTTTATTCCCTCCTATAAAACCACAAAGAGACTTTGTGCAGGACCCCTGCAGCAGAGCATCAGTAGTGTGATGACAGTCACTGAAGCCTAAGAAGGTCCCACAAAGCTTTTATCAAAGCAAATGTAAAGCGAAAATCTTTCTTTTTTATTTTGGTTATAAATGTGGTAGTGTTAAAACTAGGGATTAGCTTTCGTTTCTCTGGAACCAAGTTTGGATCTGTACGTGGCCATATTAGGTCAAGAATGACACTAGCATCCCCACCACTGTGGGAATCCCCTACCCACAGCTCATTGGCCAAGGAATGACAGCTGACCTCCGAGTTTAGCCTCCAACCTGGTTTTGAACATACACAAGCTCAGTGCGTCACTAGGGTTGGTGTCACTTGGTGAGGTAAAACTTTTTCTCACCCCCCTTAATCATTTTTTTCTGATAGGACACTGCACCGCCATTGTGACCCCTGACACTATGCCAGTGTCGGGGTCCCTTCATGTCATTAAGGGGTCCCCTGCTTCCTGCACACTACAAGTCCTGGCATGTCCAGGACTCACCCGTCCCCCTCACCCATGCAGGCTCCTGTCACTCCCCCACACATGGGACATCCCCAGTACAGGAGAAGTCCTGGGAAGTCTCACTCCCTCTTAATGTTTAGAAGTCTCCCAGCCCTGTGTCCAGGTCTGTAGAGTGCTCTTAGTCCCTCAACCTCCCCTTCTCCTCCCCCCATGCTTCGCTCTTACCTTTCTTGATCCATCTATAGATGGAGAGCATGTACCCCCACCTGGGCCACAACCATTACAGACAGTAGATCGGGGGGGTCAACAAGACAAGAGGGAGGTGAGGCAAGATTAGTGGGGACTGACCTGGAGGGAGAGGTGGGGGGAAGAGACAAGGGAGGAGAGAGCGGGATCTGCCCACACAAGGGCAGGGACGGGGAGGATACTGAGATGGGACGGTCCATGTACCACTTGCAACTGTGCAATAGGTTCCCCTCAGCATATAACCCACCTCCTCCACTCAGCTACCCCATCCCACCTGGTACCTATGTGGAGGGGAGAGGCATGATCTGTCCCATCACATTCGTACATAGTCTTTTAGGTGACCCCACCATCCACACACAGGGCATGCTGTGCTCTATGGGTGGAACTGTGACATGTGAGAGGGAAGCTGCATGGGCCCCGCTGAAGCAAGGGCAGGGTCACAATTATGACCCCTGATGCTGCACCTATGCTGTCACTCCTCTGGCGGGTACCATCCTGGTACCACAAGCTCATCCCTAGTTAAAGTTCTGTTAGGTCGTATTGCTTGGGGCCACCTTTTGTGGTGACAACTCTCTAAGGGGGAAGAATGAATGGGAGAATGGGGGGATTTGGGTGGATAGAACAATACTGTGTATAAAGGTATAAAGGGTACTTTCCTTTTTTTCTGGACCAGATCTGCATAACGTGTTACAAAAAGTGCAGAAAAATTTTATTAGCATTTCGCTGTATGCATTTTCTTCATTGCCTAGTGTTTCCTTTTATGAATTGTACATATTTTCATTATTGCATAGTATTTTAACATATAACCACCTCAAAACTGTTTAGATTCTTATGTTGGTTTCTAAATTGCTTATAATAACACGAAATACACATCTTTTCTGCTTTGAGTATGAAGACAGATCCTGTTTGTACAATGCAAAACTCAAGCTGGTGAAGTCGATATATTACAGGGGGAATTTTATTATCTTCGAGCTACACTGGGATATCACTAATTCATTGCCCTAAGGGCAGCATTATCCTATATGATTGACATACATAATTCTTCAATATAATGCTATGTAAATAGGCTATGATATTTACTTTTTCCCTGTCATAGTCACCTTTTCCATGACACGATGAATATAAGGATCCAAGAAAACATGCATTAAAATAAGCTGGTTCGAGCATTGCATAATTGCTATTGGCACATATGCCCTTACTGAATTCTGGTTATATTACATCCAGCAGCACAAAGAAATCCATGATACTACGTGGCTTGAATTTTGTCATCTGTTGAAGTTTCAGGGGGCAGCAGGCAGTTATTTTTTGTTCTATTCAAAGTAGACCTGAATTCATTAATAAATAGTTGTTATCTTAGAGAATATCTAGAAATTGTGCTTGTGTGGTACCCTAAAGATTTATCCTTTGCCTAGAAATCTTCCTGAAAAATAGTAGTACACTTACTGGGCACTCATGTGCCCAAAGTCTTATATCTGTAAATCTGCAGGGTGAATCTACTGCTTTTAAATGATAATCTCATGCAATTTAGAGTGAGATCTGGTGATTTCATTCTGTGATGATCACTGTTCCCCTTGCTGGAGATGAATCTGCACCTAAAGACCTGCAGTGTAAGGATCTCCCTGCTTCCTAATTTATTTATTTATTCTTTCTCTACCTCTCCTGCTGCTTCCTGATCATTACTCTACCAGGGATTAGCTCACCAGTCATAAGGAGGTAGCTTTGACTTGAGGAAGCATAGTCCTTCTCCTCTACCAAGATGGCCACATCCACACAGAAACAATGCAGAACACAGCATGGTAAGTCAGTAATGAGAATAAGATCAGCTACAGGAGCCTATAGTTGATACTGGCAACTAGTCCTTGTCTGTTTTATTCAATTCTTTATTTTAGATTTTTATATGAAAATACTGTATCTCACAAAATTGAGTACACCCCTCACATTTTTATAAATATTTTATTATATCTTTTCATGTGACAACACTGAGGAAATGACAATTTGCTACAATGTAAAGTAGTGAGTGTACAGCTTGTATAACAGTGTAAATTTGCTCTCCCCTCAAAATAACTCAACACACAGCCATTAATGTCTAAACCGCTGGCAACAAAAGTGAGTAAACCCCTAAATGAAAATGTCCAAATTGGGCCGAATTAGCCATTTTCCCTCCTCGGTGTCATGTGACTCGTTAGTGTAACAAGGTCTGAGGTGTGAATGGGGAGCAGGTGTGTTAAATTTGGTGTTATCGCTCTCACTCTCTCATACTGGTCACTGGAAGTTCAACATGGCACCTCATGGCAAAGAACTCTCTGATGATATGAAAAAGGAATTGCTTCTCTACATAAAGATGGCCTAGGCTATAAGAAGATTGCCAAAACCCTGAAACTAAGCTGCAGCATGGTGGCCAAGACCATACAGTGGTATAACAGGACAGGTTCCACTCAGAACAGGCCTCGCCATGGTCGATCAAAGAAGTTGAGGGCACATGCTTAGCATCATATCCAGAGGTTGTCTTTGGGAAATAGTGCTCAGACGATATGCCGCACACTGCATCAAATTGGTCTGCATGGCCGTCGTCCCAGAAGGAAGCCTCTTCTAAAGAAGATGCACAAGAAACCATGCCCTGTGGTCTGATAAGACCAAGATAAACGTATTTGGTTCAGATGGTGTCAAGCGTGTGTGGCGGCAACCAGGTGAGGAGTGTAACGGTCCTGAGCGGAGGACTAGCTGTGTGCGTAGAAGCCATTTTGTCAGGTCTCACGCTCACTGCAGCCATGTTGGTATATGGAGAACAGCTCACGATGACCTTGCTCCCCCACCCTTTTTGCATTTCAGTTATCCAATGCACAACTGGTGACCGAGGCCAGACATCTGTTATCAGCTTCCCAATACACATCTCCAAGTGAGTCCATAAAGCTGTCGGCCTAGGGCTTCAGCGAGTAGAAAGATAACAGACCCCTGTCATAAAAAGCTCAATCCACAAGATACAGCAGTGTAAGCCTGAAAGTCAGAATGTGTTTTAACTTCCAAAATAATAATAGCACAGACATAATATGGACATATTTCGTTTCCTCTGATAATTTTAAAGTTTCAAGTTTAGACACCCCTAGGTCCGATCATATGGGGAACCACTGGTAACACTTCTTCCCCCTAGATAATTTAGACATTGGAAACCTGTCATGTTTAGATTTGTTGAAATGCAACTTTCATATTGGACCATAATTTCTCAGTTTCAGGAATGAACCCTATACATATTGAGAGATATAAATGTTGGTATAGAAACTGTATGTCAGGGAGGGTCATTATGCTATCCTCCACCCCAGACAGCCCACAGACCCTCCTCACCCATTTGAGTGGTCAAGAGACTATCTGTCAACATCCCTTGGTTCCCAAAGAAAAGGGAGATGCCAAGGACAGATCTCAGTTCTCCGATTACCGACAAACCACGAACATCTGACAAGTTGAGAACCAGTTGGACTCATCGACCAAGCTTTATTTAACCAAGGACAATGTAAGGAAGCTGCTGTGGTCTCTGGAAAGCCTGTGCGCGGGTGCACATAGCGTGTGCATGCACCTGTGCATGCTCCTGGATGCGTTGACGCGCGTACACGCCCACAGGTGCGTTCTTGTAAGTGCTCCGGCATTGGCACCAAGCGGACTATTTAAGCTGCCTGATCCCTGTAGCCGGTGCTGTCTGTTCTACACCGTCTGAGTACTGGTGAGCCCAGCTCTGTTCCTGTTTCCTATTCCTGTGATACGTCCTGTTTCCTGTTTAGACCTGGCTTGACCTGACCTGCTGATATCTGCCTGCACCGACCCCGGCTATCCTTGACCATCCGATTGTCTGACCCCTCTGTACTTCAGCTACCAGCCCGGTTACGAACTTGCTTGGACTTGACCATTCCTCTGCCTGTGTAAGGAACCATCCGGGGCCATTGGCAGACCTATGCGCGGGCGCACGTAGCGTGTGCACGTGCCTGTGCGTGTTTGTGCACGCTTTTCTATGCGTGCGGGTGCGCGACAATGCGCATGCGTAAGCTCCGGCAATGGCACCAAAGACGGCCATTTAAGCAGCTGACACCCTGCACTTGGTGCTGTCCGTTCTACAGCATTCATGCACCTATGATCCCCCAGCGTTTGTTCTGAGAGACTTCCTGCTCCTGTTACCCCGGCTATCCTTTGGACTTTGTTGCTATCTGCCTGCCCTGACCTTGGATTGTTTATGACTACTCTTCTGCCTGTGCCCTTTGTACTTCAGCTGCCTGCACGTTACCGACTCAGCCTGTACCAGACCACCCATTTGCCTGATCCCTCTGTACCTCTCTGCCCGCCAGTTGCCGACCTGGACCGCATCACTAACCTTCAGCCTGCACAAGCTTCAGTGGACCTATACCGGCCATCAGAGACTTGTCCAGCCCTCGTGACCCCTGTGCTTCTGAGCTCCCTGTATGCACTACTAGGGGTTCTCGAACCAGGGCCGCAAGAGAGGTTGCCCCCGTATAAGCCAGACTCAACCACCAGGTACGTGAAAGCAACGGACAGCCATGTCTGAGTCTGCTCCGGGCCCTCTCCAACGGAGGATCTATGTGCTCATCTGAGTGGATTAACCCAAGTAGTGAAGGACTTGCAAGAGGGGTACATCCGAATGGAGAGAAGAGATCAAGAACTGTCCATGTCACATGCACCTAGCTCCGACCAGTCTGTGGGGCGTGCTGTTGTAACTCTCCCCACCAAACCTGAAGTGCCGAGCGGTTCTCTGGGGAGCGTAGGAAGTTTCGGGCCTTCCGCTGTGCTTGTGAACTATATTTTGCACTGCAGCCTCGCACCTTCTCCTCTGAAACCACGAAAGTGGGGCTGGTGATATCCCTTTTGTTGGATGAACCACAGGCTTGGGCACACCGATTACTGAACAGAAAGCCCCTGAGACGGCTGATCTGAATCTGTTCTTCCGGGCCATGGCCCTCCTTTACCAGGATCCCCACCAGGCCTCAACGGCCGAAGCAGCTCTTCATGCGCTCCAGCAAGGTTCCCGCACGGCGGAAGATTTCATAGTGGAGTTCTGGCGCTGGAGTGCTGACACAGCGTGGAATGACGCAGCCCTCCGCTACCAAATTCGACTGGGCTTGTCTGAGCCGCTGAAGGAAGAGCTGGCCCGGGTGGGAACTCCCCGATCCCTTGAGGCTCTGATTATCCTGGCCATCCAGGTAGACCAGCGCCTGTGGGAACGCAGAGCCGAAACGTCTGTGGGAGTCCAGCCGAAGCCCCCACATGTTGAGCATCTACGCCTTTTCACTCACCCTTGAAGAGAGACACAGATGCATGGTGCACAACCTATGTCTGTATTGTGGAGGTTCAGGACATCGCGTCAGTTCTTGCCCAGCCGAACGTTCCTTCTCCCCAGAGGGAGCAGTCCTGTCCTTGCCTGAAAAGGCTACGTATCTGGTCCTCCCTGTGTGCCTACAACTCCCAGGAGGGAGAATCCAAGTCCCAGCCATTCTCGACTCAGGCGCCTGCAACTGTTTCTTGGATTTGTCCTTTGCAGCGCAACACCAAATCCCTCTCCAGCCCATGGCCCACCGGATGGTCATCCGCCTGGCCGACGGATACATTATCAAGTTGGGAACAGTTACTCAGGAGTCCATTCCCCTCCTTGCCACGACTGTCACTGGCCACTCCGAATATCTGATACTGGACGCCATCGCGTCCCCTCTTTTTTCCATCATCCCCGGCCTACCCTGGCTGCGGGCACACTGCCCCAATATCAACTGGTCTACTGGGGACATTCAGTTCACTTCCCCTTACTGTCAGCAACATTGCTTACAGAAGGCCCAGGAGGCTCATCCCTCCGTCCTATGTCTGGATTCTGATTCTGATCCGGAGACCCGCGATGCCGTCCCTCCAGTGTACCATGACTTTCTTGACGTAGTTAGCAAGAAGGGGGCAGACAAGCTGCCACCCCACAGGGCCTATGACTCCCCCATCAAGTTATTGCCAGGTACTGTACCATTTGGCTGGATCTATCCACTCTCCGAGGGAGAACTAAAGGCCCTCAAGGCTTACTTGGACGATAATTTGGAGAAGGGGTTCATCTGGCCTTCCATGTCCCCTGCCGGGGCAAGAATATTTTTTGTTCAGAAAAAGGACAGATCACTCCGTCCATGTATAGACTATCGTGATCTCAACAAAATTACGATAAAAAAACGTTACCCCTTGCCTTTGGTGCCTGAGCTGTTCCAATGACTGGGCACTGCCACCATCTTCACCAAGCTGGACCTCCGTGGGGCATACAACCTCATTCGCATCCGGGAGGGTGGCGAATGGAAAGCAGCCTTCAGAACCAGGTTTGGTCATTATGAATATTTGGTTATGCGAATCGGGCTCTGCCATGCCCCGGCCACCTTCCAGCACCTGGTCAACAACGTGTTCAGAGACTACCTGGACCAGTTTGTTATAATTTACCTGGACGACATCTTTATCTTCTCGTCAACTCTCGAGGAGCACTACAAGCTCGTCAAGTGCATCTTAGAGCGCTTGCGCCATTACGGACTGTACGCGAAAGCGACAAATGTGTGTTTGAGTGCCCTAGCATCCCCTTTCTGGGCCTCATCATTCCAGTTACTGGAGTCACTATGGACCCGCAAAAAGTCTCTGTCATCCTGGATTGGCCCGCACCAGTAGACAAGAAAGGGGTCCAGCGCTTCGCGGGCTTTGCACATTTTTATAGAAAGTTTATTAAGGGGTTCTCAGTGGTGATTGCCCCATCACTCAGCTCACGAAGCAGAACTTCTGCTTTCAGTGGTCCCCCGAGGCTCAGGAAGCCTTCATGACTCTCAAAGGACTATTCACCTCTGCCCCTGTCCTGAAGCACCCGGATCCAATCCTGCCTTATATCCTTGAGGTGGATGCCTTGGAAACCGCAGTGGGGGTGCTTCTTTACACCCCATTGCCTTTTTCTCCCAGAAGCTCTCGCCGCCAGAGGTCAACTATGATGTAGGGGATCGAGAGCTACTGGCGATTAAATCCGCCTTGGAGGAATGGCGATACTTGCTGGAGGGAGCTGCACACCCTGTCCTAGTTTTTACTGACCACAAGAATCTCGAGTACTTACGGACTGCAAAGAGACTAAAACCCCATCAGGCACGATGGGCACTCTTTTTCTCGAGATTCCAGTTGCATATTACCTACAGACCCGGGTCAAAAAACATCAAACTGGATGCTCTGTCCAGGATACTTTGTGAATCTGGAGATCCGACTCCACCAGACACCGTCCTATCCTCCCAAAGCTTCTTGCTGTCACAGGAAGATCTACTGCTTCGGGTCAGGCGAGCTCTAACCAGCTCCACAGTGCCACATGACCTTCGCTTGATATTGAAGGATGGGCTGTGGTGGCACCAAAACAAAATCTTTATCCCTGAAGGATTACGCTTGACCATCCTAGAACTCTGTCATGACCACAAACTGGCCGGGCACTTTGGGAGTCACAAAACCCTGGAACTACTGTGACGCTCTTTTTGGTGGCCTTCAGTTAACGAGGATTGCAAAAGATATGTCAGCGCCTGTCCAGCCTGTGCCCGAAATAAAACCATCAGAACCAAAGCCTGGAGTCTGTTAAACCCCCTTCCCATTCCTGAGTGCCCATAGGCTCACATATCCATGGATTTCATAGTTGAATTACTTCCTTCTGCCGGATTCAACTCCATCTTTGTGGTCGTGGATTGCTTTACGAAAATGGCACATTTTATACCCATGAAGGGCACTCCGTCTGCGACAGAAACGGCCAGGGCCTTTGTAAAAGAAATTGTCCATCTTCACGGAATCCCCGCTAACATAGTTTCCGATCAGGGAGTACAGTTCACGTCCCGAGTCTGGAAAGCTGTATGTTCGGCCTTAGGGATTGAACTGTCATTTTCGTCTGCCTACCATCCGCAGATGAACAGCAAGACGGAAAGAACCAACCAAACCCTGGAACAGTACCTCCGCTGTTATTCTTCCTTCTCCCAGGACGATTGGGTCGCTCTACTGGCAGTAGCCGAATTCGCCTACAACAATACGGTACATTCAGCTACTAAACAATCCCCATACTGGGCGAATTTCGGCTACCATCCAACATTCCTACCCAGTGTAATTCCAGAAAGTACCGTACCTGATGCACTGAACACCATGGAATTCCTGGAGAAGAATAACCGACTCTTACAGGAAACACTGTCCCGCCTTTGACAAGGGGAAACTAGGGGATGTGGATCTACAACCAGGTGACCGAGTTTGGCTGGCAACCAGAAACTTGGGACTCTTCTGTCCCTCCAAGAAGTTGGGGCCAAGATTCATAGGACCCTTCCCGATAAAGAGAAAGATCAATAGGGTAGCCTATGAGCTAACCCTTCATCCATGCATGTTCTCCCGGTATTCCATATCACGCTTCTGAAACTGGTAATCCAGGATCCCTTTCTGGGACGGAAGACGGCTCCACCAGGGACAGTTCTTGTGGATGGTGAGGAAGAATTTGAGCTAGAAACTATTCTGGCATGCAGGAAGAGGGGAGGCGTAACCCAATTCCTAGTCAAGTGGAAAGGTTACAGCCCCACGGAGAACTCTTGGGAACCCAAGGATAACATCCACACGAAAGAGCTTATTGAAGCCTTTTGGGAGAGACACCCTGAGCAGAGAGCCTGTTTGGGCATCCGGAGGCTGCCCCTTGGGGGGGACAATGTAAGGAACCATCCGGGGCCATTGGCAGGTGCACGTAGCTTGTGCACGTGCCTGTGCGCGTTCATGCACCGGCAATGGCGCCAAAGATGGCCATTTAAACAGCTGACACCCTGCACTCGGTGCTGTCCGTTCTACAGCGTTCATGCACCTGTGATCCCCCCAGCGTTTGTTCTGAGAGACTTCCTGCTCCTGTGACCCCGGCTATCCTTTGGGCTTTGTTGCTATCTGCCTGCCCTGACCTCGGATTGTTTACTACTCTTCTGCCTGTGCCCTTTAAACTTCAGTCGCCTGCACGTTACCAACCCAGCCTGTACCCAACCACCCGTTTGCCTGATCCCTCTGTACCTCTCTGCCCACCAGTTGCCAACACGGACCGCATCACTAACCTTCAGCCTGCACGAGCTTCAGTAGACCTATACCGGCCATCAGAGACTTGTCCAGCACTCATACCCCCCTGTGCTCCTGAGTTCCCTGTCTGCACTACCAGGGGTTTTCGAACCAGGGCCGCAAGAGAGCTTGCCCCCGCATAAGCCACACTCAACCACCAGGTACGTGACAGCCTGATCCTTTGCACCGCACCACCAGCCAGTTGGCGATCCTGCCTGTACCACCACTCTTCTAACCTGCACGACTGCTTGAGATCTCCTACCATCATCAGTGATCATCCAGCCCTCATGCCATCCTGCACTCCCGGACCTCGTGTTTGCTCTATCAGGGGTCCCTGAATCAGGTGCGCCAGAGTGGTTGTTCCCTGCACAAGCCAGAATCCACCACCAGGATCGTGACAGAAACAGACAGCCATTTCTGAGTCTGCGCATAGAGCACCCTCTGCTATGGAAGAACTGTGTGCTCACTTGGCCGGGCTCACGCAGGCTGTGAAGAACCTGCAAGAAGGTTATACACAGCTGCAGGAACAAGTGCATGAGCTCTCTGCCCCCACTGCACTGGAAATGGAAGCTGCAGCCGCTCGCACCATTGTGGCCCTGCCATCAGAGCCTAAGGTTCCCCTTCCTGACAAATTTGCAGGGAATAGAAGGAAGTTCAGAGCATTCTGCACTTCCTGTGAACTTTGCTTTGGCTTACAGCTCTGCACCTTCTCCCTGGAAACCACAAAGGGGGACTTGTGATTTCTTTACTACAAGGAGAACCCCAGTCCTGGGATCATTGGCTTTGCGAACAGAGAGTGCCCAAAGTGGCCACTCTTAATGCCTTCTTTGACACTATGGCCAGATTGTACCAGGACCCCCACCCAGCTGGCCGTCACGGCAGAAGCCACCTTGCATGCCTTACAACAGGGCCGATGCACTGCTGAGGACTATGTCGCTGAGTTCAGGAGCTGGAGTGCTGATATGGCATGGAATGATGCAGCTCTCTGCTACCAGTTCCGCCTGGGATTATCGGAGCCCTTAAAGGATGAGCTTGCTCAAATCGGGGTCCCCCCAACCCTGGATGCCCTCATAAATCTGGCAATCCAGATAGACCGGCGGCTCAGAGAACGCCGGACAGAAAGGGCTTCCAGAACCTCTGGGGTCCTACGTCCCACATGGATAATACCCCTTGTACCCAGTTACCCAGCTCCGGGTCCCTCCAGCTCGTTATCATCTGATCAACCAGAGCCAATGCAGATTGGCCTTTTCCGCCAGTCGCTCATGCCAGAGGAGAGACAGCGACGCCGCGCCCTTAATCTGTGTCTGTATTGTGGGGAACCCGGACACATGGTGAAGTCCTGCCCTGCAAAATCCGGTAAGTGACACCACAAGAGCAATGAGGATGAAATGCCTATCACCGGTAATGTGTCTCACTTAACCCTTTTGATCTCATTGCAGCTGCCCAAAGGGAAAATCCAGGTACCAGCCATTATTGATTCAGGAGTATGTAGTTGCTTTGTGGACCAAGATTTTCCAGCACTACACCAGATGCCTCTGCGTCCCAAGATGCACAGAATGACCATCCGCTTAGCTGATGGGACTATCATTAAATCTGGCCAGATGACTCACGAGACTCTTCCTATCCCGACCTCCACAGCTGGCAGCCACCAGGTGTCACTGATCCTTGATGCCATTGCATCTCGACTGTTCCCTATCATTTTGGGTCTTCTGTGGCTTAGGGCACATAGCCCCTCCATCAATTGGACTTCTGGGCACATTCAGTTCCCTTTGGCATACTGCACCCAGCACTGTCTACTCCCATCCTGGGACGTCGGTCCCACACTCCTAAGTTTAGACTCTGAACCTGATCTGGAAACCCGCCAAGCAGTCCCTCTAGCCACATTGATCCTATGACTGCCCTATTGAAACTTCTTCCCGGAACGGAGGTCCCCTTTGACCGTATCTATCCCTTATCTGAACTCGAGCTATCTGCCCTCAAGGATTACCTGGACGAGAACCTAGCCAAGGGATTTATCAGGCCCTCTATGTCCCCTGCCGGGGCCGGCATATTCTTTGTTGAGAAAAAAGGCCGGACACTTCGCCCCTGTATTGACCGCTACCCGCTTCCGCTAGTTCCAGAGCTCTTCCAGTGACTAGGGTCAGCCACTGTGTTTACCAAGCTGGATCTCTGAGGGGCCTATAACCTGATCCTCATCCGAGAGGGCAACGAGTGGAAAAAAGCTTTCCAAACCCACTTTGGACACTACGAATACCTTGTCATGCCCTTCTGACTCTGTAACGCCCCGGCCACATTTCAACACCTTGTCAATGATGTCTTCCGAGACTTCCTGATCTTTTCCTCGTCTCTGGAAGAGCATCGCAAACATGTCTGCAGTGTGCTGAGCCGGTTGCGATAACACAGGCTTTATGCTAAGGCAGAGAAGTGCGTTTTTGAGCGTTCTAGTATTCCCTTCCTCGTGCTGATTCTCTCTGTAACAGGTATCACCATGGACCCGCAAAAGGTCTCAGTGATCCTGGAATGGCCAGCGCCAGTGGATAAAAAAGGGGTCCAATGCTTTGTAGTATTCGCTAACTTTTATCGCATTGCCCAACTCACTTAGCAAGGCCAGCTCTCCCGCTGGACACCTGAGGCACAAAAGGCCTTTCCTGCTCTAAAAGAACTTTTTACTTCTGCACCTATCCTCAACCATCTGGATGCCCCCCTGCCCTACGTTTTGGAGGTAGACGCCTCCGAGACTGCTGTTGGAGCTGTGCTCTCCCAGAGACTAGGGGTAAAGTCGCTACTCCACCCAGTTGCCTTCTTCTCCTGCAAACTTTCAGCCCCAGAGAAGAACTATGATGTAGGGGACAGAGAGCTGCTTGCTATTAAGTTGGCACTTGAAGAGTGGTGCTATATGCTCGAAGGAGCTCAGCATCCCATCCTGATCTATACAGATCATAAAAATTTGGGAAATCTCAGGACAGCCAAGAGACTTAAGCCCTGTCAGGCACGCTTGGCCCTCTTTTTTCCAGGTTTCAATTTCATCTTACGTACAGGCCAGGGTAGAAGAATGGCAAGCCTGACGCCTTATCCCGATTGTTCTCTGAACTCAGAATATCTGCCTCTCCAGACACTATCCTCCAGTCTAGAAACTTCCTGTTATCCCAAGATGACCTGCTCTCACAGATTCGGAAAAATTCCGCTGGCTCTTCTGGATTGTCCAATCAGGGATTTACTTGGAAGGATGGTCTATGGTGGCACAATAACCAAGTCTTTGTGCCAAATGAACAGCGCCCTGCTGTTCTAAAACAGTGTCACGATCACAAGCTTGCCGGACCCTTTGGCACACGGAAAACCACCGAACTAGTGCTCTGCTCGTTTTGGTGGCCGCTAGTCTGTGAGGACTGCCAGGCATACGTCAGTTCTTGTTCTGTCTGTGCCAGGAACAAGAAGGACAAAACCAAGGCTTGGGGGCTGTTGAAACCTCTCCCTATACCTGAACGGCCTTGGTCCAAGATATCTATGGACTTCATAGTGGAGCTGCCCCCAGCCAAGGGGCACACCACGATCTTCGTAGTCGATAACATAGTGTCGGATCGAGGAGTCTAGTTTACGTCCTGATTTTGGAGAGCCCTCTGTTCTGCTCTCGAAATAGATATTTCGTTCTCCTCGCCCTATCACCCACAAACTAATGGCCAGACCGAGAGGACAAATCAAACCCCGGAGCAATACCTCCGTTGCTTTTCATCATTTTCACAGAACGACTGGATCACACTGCTAAATAACCTAAATCAGTCAGCGCTCTCATATATAGTTGTTATAGCAGCTGAACACTTATAGGCAAATTCAAACAAATCCTACAAAAGCACAAAACAGTATAAATGAGTGCAGCGCTAATAATCAATGCATTAGTTGGGAAGTGTGTCCCAATCTCTCTAGACCCATAGACAGTGATCCTGGAGGCGCTCATGTTTACACTGCATTAAGGAGCTGAGGAAGTTCCGGTAGTTGGAACGCAATGCGTTCGGAAACAGGAAGTGGCTGCACCCGCGATCGTTGCTGTCTTCCGAACGTGGTAACGTTCGTATATCCCACGAAGGATCGTTCTACTTGTTTTGCTGTGAACTATGCACTGGGTCACAGTGCTTTACTTGTGAGTATTATTTGTTACTTTTAATAAAATACCTATCTTTTATACGGAGAGCACTAGATTTCTCTATATTCTTTTATATGATGCCTATGGAGTATATGAGTGGATTGAGAGCTCAAGATTAAAATTGTCCTGCACCTTTATGGAGGCTATATCGTTGGCGATCTTCACACTGTCCTTTGGATACTCTGGAACTGTGAATGTATGCTTCTGTCGGCTCCTGTAATAAGAGCCAAAGTTTGGAGGTGAGCTGCTAGCATTTAAGGTGGCGGTGGACTGACACTGAAGCACTGTGGATATCTATATTTTGCATGGACACATAGACACGGGGTGTCTTATACTAAGACTTTGATTATTAGCGCTGCACTCATTTATACTGGATCACACTGCTGCCTCTAGCAGAATTTGCTTATAATAACTCAATTCACTCCGCGACTAAGCAGTCGCCATTCTGGGCTACCTATGGCTTTCACCCTACAGTACTCCCCAGCTTGTCTACAGAATATGTGGTACCGTACCGGCAATACATTAAGCCACAAAGTTCTTCCAAACTAACTAGAAATTACTACAGGAAACACTGGCAAAGACCCAAGAACAGAGCAAAGCCATGCATGATAGGAGAAAGCGTGGTGAACTGGATGTTCAGCCAGGTAGCCAAGTCTGGCTGTCTACAAAACATTTAAGACTAGCCTGCCCATCCAAGAAGCTGGGTCCGAGGTTTATCGGCCCCTTTCCAGTTAAAAGGAGAATCAATCAGGTCTCATACGAACTGGAGCTTCCCTCATCCCTGCGGATACATCCTGTATTCCATGTCACGTTGTTGAAACTGGTGACCCCGGATCCCTTTCCAAGTAGAGCTATTGTTCCCCCCGCGCCTGTTGTGATTGACGGTGTGGTGGAGTTTGAAGTCGAATCAATACTGGACTGCAGGAGGACGGGCCGCGGGATCCAGTATCTGGTAAAGTGGAGAGGGTATAGCCCTGAGGAGAGCTCCTGGGAGCCTGAAGCCAACCTTCATGCAGATGAATGTATCCAAGCGTTCAAGGACAGCCATCCTGCCAAGATTGCCAAATTGGGCATCAGGAGGCTGCCCCTCGGGGGGGGGGGGCAATGTAAGGAAGCTGCTGTGGTCCCTGGAAAGCCTGTGCGTGGATGCACATAGCGTGTGCCTGCGCCTGTACGCGCGCCTGTGCGCGTATGCGCGTGCCAGCATTGGAGCCAAGCGGACTATTTAAGCTGCCTGATCCCTGTAGCCGATGCTGTCTGTTCTACAATGTCTGAGTACCTGTGAGCCCAGCTTTGTTCCTGTTTCCTGTTCCTGTGATACTTCCTGTTTAGACCCGGCACCCGGCTTGACCTGACCTGCTGATTTCTGCCTGCACCGGCCCTGGCTATCCTCGACCATCCGATTGTCTGACCCCTCTGTACTTCAGCTGCCAGCCCGGTTACTAACTTGCTTGGGCTTGACCATTCCTCTGCCTGATCCTTTGTACCACACCGCCAGCCAGTTGCCGACCCTGCCTGTACCACCACTCTTCTAACCTGCACGACTGCTTGAGATCTCCTACCATCATCAGTGATCATCCAGCCCTTGTGCCATCCTGCTCTCCCAGACCTCCTGTTTGCTCTATCAGGGGTCCCTGAATCAGGTGCGCAAGAGTGGTTGTTCCCTTGCACAAGCCAGACTCCACCACCAGGATCGTGACAGACATTAATTGCAAGTATCTTTCTTCCTTAAATTCTACCTGATCTCATTGTTGCTTTTTCTGTAAATATTTTATTTGCACCAATTTTGACCTTTTCATTATTAAACCTTATTTTGAAAAGTGTTAATCTTGTCCCTAATGCTCTTAATGCAAATTATAACTAACCTGGCTAACCTGGAAGTGCTACTGTTTAGAGTAAATCATCTGAATATACCTGTCTGTGGCGATAGTGTTACAGGTGATTATTCTAATATCAATTGGTATTGCTAATTGGAGACCTGACGCTCCGAAACATAGGTCAGTAGTGGCAGAGAAAGGGTTAATTGCTTAAATTAGCTCGGTGAAATCACTCTCAGGCTTCTGGCTCCAAGATTTTGTTCCCGCAAGCTGGAAAATGTTTGTGCTGAATGCAGCTGGATGCAGCTGGATGTGGCATTGTTATATTAGTGACGGCGCGTTGTGAGATTGGCCGGTCCTCTGTTGCAAGTTAGTGAGGAGGGCAGGGATCTGATGCCCGTGTTCGTCACAAGGAGTACAAAGACAGTCAAGCATTGGGTGGGAGTGTCATGGTCTGGGGCTGCATGAGTGCTGCCGGCACTGGGGAGCTACAGTTCATTGAGGGAATCATGAATGCCAACATGTACTGCGACATACTGAAGCAGAGCAGGATCCTTTCCTTTCGGAGACTAGGCCGCAGGGCAGTATTCCAACATGATAATGACCCCAAACACACCTCCAAGATGACTACTGCCTTGCTAAAGAATCTGAGGGTATAGGTGATGGACTGGCCAAGCATGTCTCCAGACCTAAACCTTATTGAGCATCTGTGGGGCATCCTCAAACGGAAGGTGGAGGAGCGCAAGGTCTCTAACATCCACCAGCTCTGTGATGTCGTCATGGAGGAGTGGAAGAGGACACCAGCTGCAGCCTGTGAAGCTCTGGTGAACTCCATGCCCCAGAGGGTTAAGACAGTGCTGGAAAATAATGGTGGCCACACAAAATATTGTCACTTTGGGCCCAATTTGGACATTTTCACTTAGGGGTGTACTCACTTTTGTTGCCAGCGGTTTAGACATCAATGGCTGCATGTTGAGTTATTTTGAGAGGACAGCAAATTTAGACTGTTATACAAGCTGTACACTCACTACTTTACATTGTAGCAATGTGTCATTTCTTCAGTGTTGTCACATGAAAATATATAATTAAATATGTACAAAAATGTGAGGGGTGTACTCACTTTTGTGAGATACTGTAAATATACTGGTTTAAGTTAACCACTACCTTCCATTTTTCTTAGAGTCAGGTTAAATTGCCCAAGTTTGTGACAGAGGATGTACTCACTTTTGTGAAATACTCTATTAGACCTGAATGGGGCAAGAGAAACCTGAGTACATCAATGCTGCCTGTGCCTGTGGGGACTGTGACCAGGTCCTCAGGACCTTCCCTTTTATCCCCCTGACTCCAAAGCCTCCTTCATGGTGCCACTCTGCACTTCTCTCTTCTGCTGTGTGTTGTCTTCTGCCCTGGTGACCCTACACCTCTTCTGGGACTATCACTCTCCTCACCAGAGGGCCCCTTCCAGAACCTGCTCTGCTTATCCTTCTGCCTGGAACCTCTTCCACCAAGTGCAACCCATCAGCCACAGTCCACATGGTTTGGACAGACATCTGCTGTGTGAAACTTTAAACCCTTGTACTGTGGCCCTTTCCTATGCCATATTGCTGTCTGCTTTGCTGTGGCCAGATTGCTACCCTTATAACTCTGGACTATATCTGCTGTGGCTTGCTGTGTCCATGCTTGCTGTCCTGTGCACTGTTGTTCTTGGAACTGTGACCCTATGAACTGTTGCTCTGTGATTGCTATCCCATATATTCCATACATAAATTTCTTGTTTGCAATTACAGTTAGCTTCTTAGAAAAGGTTCTAAAGACAGGTACTCCTTCTTAATTGTTAAAAAAAGACAAAAAAAGGACGCCTACAGTGTCTATCCAGAAACTACTCATTAAACACGTATTAAATACTCATTCCGCCTACTCTTTTATAGATTTATTAGTAGAAAAGTCGCATTCAGCTAATTGTTGCTTGCTTTTGCATCAGAAATTAATTAAGCAAAAATATAATTAATCCTAGAAAAATAATAAACAATCTCATGAAAATTAATTTTCTCATGTATTGCCCTACTTAAGGTGACACTAAATGATATCCTTATTCTCCAAAAATAATTCATGCACATCTGCTACTTAATAGCTCTGAAATCTATTGTTTATTACATTGTTTCTTACAGTTTTTTTGCCTCTTTGTAACTTCCTCTGCGAGCTCCTGAACCTGTCCCTTTCCGTTTCACTGCTGTTTGTTTGGAATGAGCAGCGCACATGAGTTGCGGTCATGTGCACTGTACTATGCATCTCAGGAGCAAGCAAAAGAGGATGGCGATGTTCCTACGGTACATACAGTGGGACCATAGAGAACAAGTATAGCCCCCCTCTTACAGGAAATCAGATCACAGCAGCAAAATAATTCTAAATTTGGAGGAGGAGGCTGAGAGCATTAGAAGTACTTTTTAAGTTAAGAATACTTGAAATAGAAACCAGACGTTAGTGACCATTTAAAAAAATGTTGTGTATCAGACCTAAAAACTATAGACAAGGTGTTGGAAAGTATGGAACCATAAATATTTGTGGTAATAAGCTGGTTATGCAGTAGGATTGCCATTTTGTAATTAACAAATTCAACACGCAATCTATGTAAAGAATCACTACCATGAAAAATAAGGCATTCTGATAACAGTACCGTATGCAGATCAGTTAATTAGTGTCATAAGAATTGAATTTTTCATGAAGATTACGAGAGTCGGAGGAGGAGGTTTAAATCTTAATAAAACGACGACACTAGACTAAAGGACATTCTCCCCCCGATATGAACAAGAGATACCAGGGTGACATACATGGCATCCTTGTAGCGGTAGGAGAAAACGAACGAGGACTCTACGTATCATGTCACG
>BLSH010385746.1:54398-65859 GCA_018402905.1 Glandirana rugosa | reverse complement strand
CCTCCTCACAGCACACATTTTCCCTTCCTAGCACAAATCTCTTCCCCCCAATCTCCTTGTGGCACCCACCCCTCAAAAGATACCCCCAGTGCCCAGGGCATCTTGTCCTCCTGCCCACCCCTTGTGCCAATCCTGCAGTTAATACAAGCAATGATAGTATTTATAATTACTGGTTCTTTTACAAACAGTATAGCAGCCACCAGTCACCCAAGCACCAATCCATTCACTCCTGCTCCTATGAACAGTCTAGGGGCTGTCTTGTTTGCAATGTATTGCTTGTAGATGTTTTACCAGAAAGGGTAGCAGTAACATTGATCAGAGGAGGGGACAGTCTGAGGCCTCTCAGCTGAAGACCAGGAGGCAAGTCTCTTAGGCATCTGGTTACCCTGCATGGCTGCACAGCTATAGGTAACCAGTGCAATTTTAGGGTGCTACATAGTCAAAAGGTGGTCTGTTGGAGTCTTTACTCACAAGTCCCCAGGACAGCTGCCTCCTTTCAGCTTCATTCAGACATGGTCCAGTGAGTGAGACTTTCCCCCTCCAGACCCGATCCCCTTGTAGAGAAATCCTGCACTCAGCTCCAGATTATTAGCAGGTCTCCAGCTCTGCCACAGCTGAGACCCTGCAGAACAACAACTTTGTCTATAGGATGCTGCAGAGGCAAGCAGCCCCCTAAGGCTCTCAGAACCTTCTTTGATGGGAAAAGAACAGTCTCCCTAGGACTCTAGACTATTTACTACTTCCCAGACCACTTTCTGGGCACACCTCCCCAGGGATTGGCCAGGGCATGATAAATATTTAGACCAGTTACAGTGATACTTCGGTTCACGAACGCTTCTGTTCACGAACAACTCGGTTCGCGAACAGAAGCATTCACAAAAATTTACTTTGGTTCACAAAAATGAGCCACGGCTATCTTCCCTGCTTTGACACATTCATATTGAGAAAAGCAGTGCAAAATGAGAGTCTTAGGAGAAGCTGTCCACTCAGATAGGGGTTTCTGCCCCCTGACTACCATGAGGGTGGGCTCACTTGATTGGGAATCATGGAAAACAGTTTTAGAATTCTACAACTTTATCATGCCCTCAGATGATCTTTTCCTGGATGCACAGTGCTGTTTTCTGGCCCCCTAGATTAGTCATTTAAATTGGGGTTTGGGAATGTTTCAAACAAGGATTAAAGAGGAGCTATAGTTTTTTTCCTTTTTAGATGTACACATGCAAGAGGTCAGCGTAATGTAATAAATGTTTAATATCCTTTTTTTGTAAACACATTTCATAATTTTACTGTATATATAAACAAAAAAAAAGTTCAGAACGGATTAACCTGATTTACATTGAACCCTATGGGAAAATTTGCCTTGATTCACAACCAATTCGGTTTGCAACCAGAGTAGTCTCACAAATTAAGTTTTTGAACCGAGGTACCACTGTATTTGAATTTTCTGCCCTAAGCTCTGGAAATCTTTTACAGAGTCAGGGCAAACAATCAAATTCCTAGCCTGTGAAACCATGAGCAGACTAGATCAAGTGATTACTACTCCCTTGATTACAGAGGGAGCCAAAAACTAGATTTACCTATAATCTGACTCTAGGTAGGTGCTACATCCAATACATGAATTCCTTTTCTTTTCTTATTTTACATGCCTTTTTTGTTTCCACATCTATGCAGACCAAGCTGTCCAGCGAAAGTAAGATTGACAGAGTTTAGGATAAACCAATAAAAGGTGGCCTTCAGCTGAGCTGAATCATCGGCCAACTTGTTAATTATTACAGATGAGAAAAGTGAGATTTCCTGGAAGTAGTTTCTTCCACTTCTCCTTCCAACAGAGCTACAATGGATGTGTCATTCTGTTGCAGCTGGGTTCCCCACAATTTTCATTTGTCCTGAATAATGCAGAAATGGCATCATCTGGTTTATAAAGGCCAGGCCAGTCGAGTGAAGCAGGGAATTCTGATGGGAGTATCTGGCACCTGGATTTCCCAAGAGATAAAATGAGACAGCATGTGATTAAATGTAGAGGTAACAGCACAAAAATGAAATATCAGTTTGGCTTTTAATTTCAACATGTTGGTCTTGATGTTGTATAGGTTTTGGTAAAATTACTTGAATTGTCTAAAATGTGTAATATGTGACACGCTTTGGTGTAGACATGTAAAATTTGAGCAAGAATGGTACACAGTGGAAAACTAGCCCTGGCCTGCATACATTTCATAGCTGGTACATTGCTGTATGATACAGTGCCTTGAAAAAGTATTCATACCCCTTGAAATTTTACACATTTTGTCATGTTACAACCAAAAACGTGAATGTATTTTATTGAGATTTTATGTGATAGACCAACACAAAGTGGCACATAATTGTGATTTGGAAGGAAAATGATTTTCAATTTTTTTTTACAAATAAATATCTGAGAAGTGTGACGTGCATTTGTATCCCCCCCCATGAATCAATACTTTGTAGAACCTGTCTCCTGACCCCTAGAGTTAGGGAGAGCTGACATCCTTCTTCACAGTTTGGATTACTAGGCATGGTGGGTGTAATGCAAGTTGGAAACATGGGCGCCAGTCACTTTTTGATTGTGAACAAAATAGATTTATTGTCTCTTAACAAGAACTGAGGAAGAGAGGGTTTAGGGCCAGGACACTGTTAGGCAGATGCAATAGCAGACTCCGAGACAAAAATAATAGGCAGACAGCTATACAGACGAAGGGCCTTTAAACTGGATGTAGTAGCTGTATTTGTAGAACTGCTGTCTCCTATGACAACTGAACTCACAAACTTCAATGTAGATCTGTACACATAACTCACAGTGTTCTATTGCAGATATTCTATCACATCTCACAGTATCCTACTGTAGATCTTCACACTGAGTTTCCAGTTTCTCACTAGACTTCAAGATCCCAGCCGCCGCTGGATCCCCTGAGCTCTTCCACAGCTAACCCACTGTATTCTCCTCAAGCGTCACCCTTGCTATCCCGCTGGGTTCCTGGCTTGGCACACTGTTGAAGCTTTCCCACTTGTTCACTGTCCCCGGCTAGTAAATAAGGCTGCTCTGGTACTTCTTCAGACTTCCATAAACTGGCCTCTGATAAAAGGAGCAGTTGTCCCTTAATAGCGACCGTGTCCCCTTTATCTCTGACCTTGATCCTCACTTGTAACAGGAGTAGTCATCTCATGTGGCAACTGCTTCTCCTTCACTGCTGGCAACACTCGGTTTCCGGTCCGGCTGAACCACTGTAACAATCATGCTCCCCTCAGGCTGAGCCTCTGCAACTTGGCTGGACTTCCGTCCAAAAGATCCAACCCCAAAGGTGCTTCTCTCAAACATGGATAGGCCTCAGGCAGCCTAGTAGCCAGGTGCTCCCGGGATAGGCCTCAAGCCTCAGCCTTGTAACACACGTCCACCCAGATAGCCATCCAGGTGGCACAGAACCCCGATCCCCTAACTCCTCCCGAATAAATAGGCTCTCCCAGCAGGCCAAGGGGCTGAACAAAAACCCTGGCAATTGGCTGAAACAACCTATCCACTCATAGTCTGAAGTCACTATGCCCTTGTCATTCTAATGCCACAGGTAACAATGCCACCTAGTGACAGAAGAGAGAGGTGCATCAATTCCAGATTTAGGGAGAAGTCAGCAGATCCTCCTAACAATTAGTCAGACTAGTTACCACCTAACAGACTAAATTTGTTAGCAACCCTGTCTAACACCAGGGTGCTACATCTGCAATTACATCTGCAAGTCTTTTTGGGGATGTCTCTACCAGCTTTGCACATCTAGAGAGTGAAATTTTTGCCAATATTCTTTGCAAAATAGCTCATGCTCTGTCAGATTGGATGGAGAACATCTGTGAACAGCAATTTTCAAGTCTTGCCACAGATTCTCAGTCAGAGGATTTAGGTCTGGACTTTGACTGGTCCATTCTAACACATGAATATGCTTTGATCTAAACCATTCCATTGTAGCTCTGGCGGGTTGTTGTCCTGCTAGAAGGTGAACCTCTACCCCAGTCTCAAGTCTTTTGCAGACTCTAACAGGTTTTCTTCTAAGATTGTTCTGTATTTGGCTCCATCCATTTTTCCATCAACTCTGACTATCTTCCCTGTCCCTGCTGAAAAAAGCACAACATGATGCTGCCACCGCCATGTTTCATGGTGGAGATGGTATGTTCAGGGTGGTGTGCAGTGTTAGTTTTACGCCACACATAGCGTTTTGTTTTGAGGCCAAAAAGTTCAATTTTGTTCTCATCTGACCAGAGCACCTTCTTCCACATGTTTGCTGTGTCTCCCACATGGCTTCTCACAAACTGTAAATGGGACTTCTTATGGCTTTCTTCCAACAATGGCTTTCTTCTTTCCACTCTTCCATAAAGGCCAGATTTGTGGAGTGCATGACTAATAGTTGTCCTGTGGACAGATTCTCCCACCTGAGCTGTGGATCTCTGCATCTCCTCCAGAGTTACCATGGGCCCCTTGACTGCTTCTCTGATTAATGCTCTCCTTGCCCGGCCTGTCAGTTTAAATGGATGGCCATATCTTGGTGGGTTTGCAATTGTGCCATACTCCTACCATTTTCGGATAATGGATTGAACAGTGCTCCGTGAGATGTTCAAAGCTTGGGATATATTTTTATAACCTAACCCTGCTTTAAACTTCTCCACAACTTTATCCCTGATCTGTCTGGTGTGTTCCTTGGCCTTCATGATGCTGTTTGTCCACTAAGGTTCTCCAACAAACCTCTGAGGGCTTCACAGAACAGCTGTATTTATACTGAGATTAAATTACACACAGTTGGACTCTATTTACTAATTAGGTGACTTCTGAAGGTAATTGGTTCCACTAGATTTTAGTTAGAGGTATCAGAGCATACGAATACAAATGCATGCCACATTTTTCAGATATTTATTTGTAAAAAAAATGTGAAAGCCATTTATCAGTTTCCATCTACTTCACAATTTTGTGCCACTTTGTGTTGGTCTATCACATAAAATCCCAATAAAATACATTTACATTTTTGGTTGTAACATGATAAAATGTGGAAAATTTCAAGGGATATTAATACTTTTTCAAGGCATTGTATACACTCACCGGTCACTTTATTAGGTACACCTGTTCAATTGCTTGATAACACAAATTGCTAATCAGCCAATCACATGGCAGAAACTCAATGCATTTAGACATCTAGGCGTGGGGAAGACGACTTACTGAAGTTTAAACCGAGCATTAGAATAGGGAAGAAAGGGTATTTAAGTGACTTTGAACATGGCATGGTTATTGCTGTCAGATGGGCTGGTCTGAGTATATGATAAAAATAAAATAAAAATGTCTGATCTTCTGGTATTTTCATGCACAACCATCTGTAGGGTTTACAAAAAAATGAGAAAAAGAGAAAATATCCAATGAGCGGCAGTTGTGTGGACGATAATGCTTTGCTGATGTTGTTGGTTAGAGGAGAATAAGCAGACTGGTTGGAGATAATAGAAAGGCAACAGTAACTAAAATAACCACCCGTTACAACCAGGGTACAGTATGAATAATACCACCTCTGAACCCCTTACACGTTGAACCTTGAAGCAGATGGGCTACATCAGCAAAAGACCACACCGGGTGCCACTCCTTTCAGCTAAGAACAGGAAACTGATGCTACAATTCACAGGCTCACCAAAATTGAACAATAAAAGATTGGAAAAATGTTGTGTAGATGTCTGTAATTCTACTCTGGGGTGCTCAACCATTTGAAGAGCAAGGGCCACTTAAGTGATTTGGTAACTGGTTGCAGGCCACACTGAAATTAAATGGTTGCGAATTCCTTGATTTTTTAAAATTTGAATAGCACAATGAACATTTTCCTCCTGCAATTGCTCAATGCCACTGGGAGGGAGAGGAGGAGAAGCTGGCTGTTAGCGGTTGCAGGAGGAAAATGGAGAGGATCGGTTCCTGTATAAGCTGCCCCCACTGCCCCTTCTGCCCAAGTGTAAAACAGAATATGACAGGGAGGTGGCATGGGCCCCCTGGAGCATGAGGTGGGGGGCCACTATTGCAACCCCTGACGCTACACCAGTTGTTGGGGGTGTGTGGTAAAAACAGGTCTCAACTATGGGATTTTACCACCCCCAAACCCCAAATGTAAATGAAACCTTGCTGTCCTGAGCCCCCTAAAAGGCTGCTTTCACACTGATGTGCAGCACAGTGCACCTGTGACTTTCCTTTAGCTATGCTTTGCTATAGACTTCTTTTATATCTTTTATATCCCCTGCATTCAGATGTTTTGGTGCACTTTCGGAAAGCGCACCAAATCCGCAGGATAAAATAGACGTATGCTTCCCTGGTTTGAGGTGGAGGGCCACATCAAAGGGCTCTGAGGGCCACAGGTTGAGTACTCCTGGGCTAATTAAAGCCTATGTAAGAAAAAAAACTGAAAAAAATAGCACAAGGGAAATAACGTTCAGTCAGTAGGATGTGTCTCTCTTGTGCTAATGCTTCTTCTTTCAGTTGGACTTCTTCTCTGTCCCTGAACGCCTCCCCCCCCTCTCACCTCTGCCGCTTTAATCTTTCGACATGGATTATTAGAACTAAGGCACTGTCACAGGCTCTCTTTAACCACTTCAGTACCAAGCACTTAGTACACTTTCCGCCCAGACCCATTTTCAGCTTTCAGTGCTGTTGCGCTTTGAATGAGAATTGCGCGGTCGTGCGACGCTGCACCCAAACAAACTTTTTAGCATTTTGTTCCCACAAACAGAGCTTTCTTTTGGTGGTATTTGATCACCCCTGCTTTTTTTTTTTTGCTACAAATAAAAAAAGACTGAAATTTTGAAAAAAAAATTTTTTTTCTTTGTTTCTGTCACAAAACTTTGTATAAGTACTTTTTCTCTGTTTCACTGACAGGCACTGATGGGCACTGATGAGGCAGTACAGATTGACACTGATGAGATGGCACTGATAAAGTTGCACTGATGATGGGGCACATATATGCAGCACTGATGGGCACTGATAGGTGGCACTGATAAGCAACACTGATGGGCACTAATAGGTGGCACTGATATCCGGCACTGATGGGTACTCATAGGCAGCACTGATAGGTGGCACTGGGCACTGATAGGTGGCACAGGTGGCCACTGATCGGTGGCACAGGTGGGCACTGGTAGGCACTGGTACATGGCACTGGTGGGCACTGGTGCATATAGCACTGTTAGGGATGGAACTGGCAGGCATCATATATGGGCACAGTGCCATCCCTACAGTGCACTGTATTGCCCATACCTGGTGGTCTAGTGGGGGATCCTTGGTGGTCCTGGGCGGCCTCCATATTGTCTCCCTGGTGGTCCTGGATGGCCTCCTCGTGGTGTCCCTGGGGGGGGCTCTGGTGGTCCTGGTCGGCTCCCTGGTGGTCCAGTGGGGTGATCCTGAGGGGGGCTGCACTGATAAACATTCAGCGCAGCCCCCCCCCTGTCAGGAGAACAGCCAGTTGGCTCTCCACTGCTCAGGTCTGCAGACCTGAGCAGAGGAAAAAACGGTAAACGGCTCTTCCTAGTTACACTGTGATCAGCCGTGATTGGTCACGGCTGATCACATGGTAAAAGGCTTCCGATGGAAGCCTTTTACCTCGGTCGGTAATGGGGTGGGTCAGACTGACCCACAGCACCACCGATCACCGTGATGCGCGCCCCCGCAGGCACGCAATCGCGGCTTATCCTGATCACGTCAATAGACGTCCGGTCAGGATAATGAACCACCCGCCCCACCGTCATTTGTTAATAGGCCGGGCAGGAAGTGGTGAAAGTGGTTGTAAAGGCAGAAGGTTTTTTATCTTAATGCATTCTATGCTTTAAACTAAAAAACGTTCTGTGTGCAGCAGCCCCCCTCAGCCCCCCTAACACTTATCTGAGGTCCCTCTCTCTTCAGCAATGTATGCAAGTGTTTCAGCCATCTGAGATTCTCCCTCCTGATTAGCTGAGACATTGGCTGCTATTACTGTCACTCAAAGTCAGCTAGCCAATCAGGGGAGAGAGGGGAAGGGCCGGGTCAAGGCTCCTTGTCTGAATGGACACAGGGAGCTGTGACTCGGCTTGGGTGCCCCCAAGCAAGTTGCTTGCTGTGGGGGCACTGAACAGGAGGGAGGGGCCAGGATCACAGAAGAGGGACCTGAGAAGAGGAGAATCCGGGCTGCTCTGTGCAAATCCACTGCAACAGAACAGGTAAGTATGGCATGTTTGTTATTTTTATAGGAAAAAAAACAAGATTTTACAATAACTTTAAGAGAGCTTGGCTATCCTCATCGTGTTGATGGTTCCATCAACAGACTAGCAGCTAAGATAGACAATCACTAAACAGTTAAGGAGGAGGAGCTGTTAAAGAATCCCGTGCCCTCGGTAGGTTTTCCAACCTATGAAGTTTGCTGGATTAACATCCTATCTGCTCATCCTGATTGTCTGATATTCTACTATTCCAAAAGATAGTGGGTGTCAGGTAGGTTGTGATCCTTCTATCTAACATACTTTGGCAAACACTAGGCTACATCAGCTGAATTTGTGTACTATGATATCAGGGTCCAGATTAAGGGTTGTGGCTGAAGCCACATTACTTGCCTGTTAAATAATTAGCAATACAGTAGATGCAGCAATCATGTCTAATGAATCCTCTACAGAGAATCGGCGTACATTCCACCTCACCCGGATGTGACGTCACCAGCAACCCGAAACTCGTAACTGTGCCCCAACCTCAATGCATTTCACCAATATGGCATCATCGGGAAGATTGTAATAAATGAACTGCACGATCAATCTACTGTTGTTTTTTTGGGATCTTGAATACACATGACTAAGGTATAAAAGATGCTTTGTTCTCCTGACTGCTGAACCACCACTCCACCACTAACCTTTTCTTAACAAAAGACACATGAAACCCAAGATGGAGTTTAATGGCCATAGCAGCCTTTTATTAACAACATTAAAAAATAACACATCAACATATAAACATATGAACCTATAAACATATGCAACATATGAACATCCAGAACAGTCTGACAAATAGAAGCCACAAGATCCTTGTGAGCATCTACTTCTAATACCTGCATAACACCTGTTTAGTTTAGTTTATTAAAAAATGTTTAGGCCTCCAGCCGCAACAAACACCGACTCGGAGACAAACAACTACTCACAGATACCATACCTAACCATAATAATGGGAGCCGTACCGAGGACGGGTCCCAACCTTAATAATGGGAGCTGTACCGAGGATAGGTCCCAACCATAATAATGGGAGCCGCACTGAGGATGGGTCCCAACCATAATAATGGGAGCTGTACCGAGGATGGGTGTCACGTACCTGGCGGTTGAGTCTGGCTTATGCGGGGGCAACCTCACTTGCGGCCCTGGTTCCAGAGCCCCTGGTAGTGAAGACAGGGAGCTCTGGAGCACAGGGGGGCACGAGGGCTGGACTTTGTTACAGATGGCAGGTGAAGGTCCACTGGAACTCGTGCAGGTAGGGTGGTGGTTCAGGCTGGGTCGGCAACGGGCTGGCGGTGCGGTACAAGTGGTTCAGGCAAGCGGATAGTCGGGTACAGGCAGGGTCGGCAACGTGCGGGCAGCTGAGGTACAAGAGGTTTAGGCAGAGACGTGGTCGTAGGCAGGCAGAGGGTCGGTACAGGCAGGGTTCAATCAGAGGTCGGGCAAGCCGGGTCACAGATGCAGAAGACTGGAAAGACAGGTCACAGGAACTCACTAACACGCTGTAGATCAGACAGCATTTTGCTACAGGAAGCAGGAAGTTTAAATAGAGCTGCTGCTGCTTAATGAATTAGAAGAATCCACCCTCAGCTGCCATTAACCCTTAGCACAGTCTTTTTCTAACAATGGGTCCCAACCATAATAATGAGAGCCGCACTGAGGACGGGTCCCAACCATAATAATGGGAGCCGTACCAAGGACGGGTCCCAACCATAATAATGGGAGCTGTACCGAGGATGGGTCCCTACAAATGTACATATTTTTCAATGATCAAACCCATATAAGGACCTTGTACCCTGCCGGCTGCCACAGCAATGCCACTAGATCATGGTCCAACCTCAGACCCAAAACCCTGAACACAGTAAAGGCAGGAGGGTGGTCATTTGTCTCAAGCATGCTCTCCTCTGACTGAAGACCTGAGGCCCTCCTACAGATCTCCCCTTTCTGCAGCCCCAGTTGCTATCGCCTACTCCACCAATCATGTAAGTGCTATTTTAAAAATTCTAAGCTGCCCAGAACACCTTCCCTGTACCAAACCACCTTTAACCCTGTCAAACCAGCCCTGCATTCACTCTTTTTCTTTTCTGACTCCGGGCCTTTTTTGAATGTGAGAGAGGAGAACACATTGGATGGAGCATTTATCCTATCTTTTCCTGTTGGCATAAATACTAAGGCTTTATTGTTCATTATGGCCATTTGGATCTGGTGAATGTACCCCTAAATCACATGTGGTGGAGCACTTTGTGTTTGAGAGCTGAGAAGTTTTTCACAGTAGCACACAAGGCACGGTGGATGAAACTAATTGATTTATTGACTGCGGCTTCAAAACAGGTATGTATAGTGATTTCTTCTTTACAGGGCTAGATAGGTTAGTCTTAGATCGTGGATGCCTGTATATTTAGAGATTTTAGTGTTAGGATGGACTTCCACTTTAACAACATGCCTTCTACAGTATACAAGTCTCTCTTTCTATGTCCTGTTCCATAGCTCTATCCAGCTGTGTACACTCCCAGATGTCGCTATCAGTCCCAGGGTCATTGGTACTCACTCAGAGGGCTCTGACTTGCCCATTAGGCTTTATGCATCCTGCTCACAACTCTGTTCAAGTTGTTCTGGAGATAGGGTTCCTGTAGCTGCACCTCTAAATTTTGTACACTTCTCTCAGGTGTCACTAGAAGTCCCAGGGCATAGTACACATGCCAGAGAATACTAGCTTGGCCTAAAAGGCCTGTTAGAAAAAGACTGTGCTAAGGGTTAAGTGCATATGGGTGTGGATTCCTCTACTTCCTGGATGAGCAGCTCTATTTAAACTTCCTGCTTCCTGTGGAGAGTGCTGTCTGTTCTACAGCGTTTGTGTGTTCCTGCAGCAACCTGTGGGGACCATCACACCTGTCCCTCGAGCCCTCACGTCCCTCCGTGCTCCCAGCCTGACCCAGTGTCCACCACCACACGACCAGGCACTCCACGAGCACGTTCGACTTCACACCACCACGTCCGGCCCAGCCATTGCCCGACCGTCTCGTCATGTCTACCCAGTCCGACTTCTCATCAGCCCACGTTCGTCTCAAGCAATTGACCGCCCGTCGTTCCATGTTCCCTCGTCCGTCTTCTCACCAGCACCTTCGGCCCCAGCCACGTCCGCCTCTAGTTATCGTCTCAGTTCCGTTCGGCCCAGTGTCCTTGTTTGTTAGTCCTAGTGTCCAACGACGTCCTTGTGTGTTTGCGACATCTT
>BLSH010385746.1:15763-34540 GCA_018402905.1 Glandirana rugosa | reverse complement strand
TAATATGGTGCTGGTCCCTTTAAGATGTCTATGGTCCCTTTCAACCTCCGCTGCATCTGCTCAGCAACCTCCTCTGCTGCCACTTCCAGCAATGTCTCCTCTCTACTTCCTCCCAACTCTCTCATCCACAATCGCAGAGGTTCACACCATTCATAGGATTTCATTGTTGTCTGTGCCCCCATTAGAGCAATCCACCCTCTCTGTTTGTCCTGTTTATCAATATCATTGAAAGTGAAAGTAAAATAAAATCCCAAATTTTTGGTTATCCCCAGAAAAGTAATAGAAGGGAAATCTTCCAATGGGGATGCTAGTTATGGTGACCTGGGTACCCAATGAATTCCCTTAATTTGCAGAGATCTCCTCTCACTTCCTGTTTTGGTTATGGGACAAGAAGTGAAGGTATATTTCCCCAATGGGACACAGACAAAAAAAAAAAAGGTGACAGGGGTTATAACTCTTCCTCTCTACTCTAAAAAAAAAAAATTGTCTATAGTTCTACTTTAATTTCTTTTGGTGAATGGGTAGAGGTACAATGTACCCCATACCTATTCACATAGTGGGGTCGGGATCTGGGGGCCCCCTTATTAAAGGGGGCTTACAGATTCTTATAAGCCCCCTGCCCGCAGACCCCCACAACCACCGGCCAGGGTTGTAGAGATGAGGCCCTTCTCCCCATTAACATGGGGACAAGGTGCTTTGGGGCGACCTCAAAGCATCCTCCCCATGTTGAGGGCATGTGGCCGGGTATGGTTCGGAGGGGGGGCGTTTGCTCATCCCCACATCCTCCTGCCATGCCAGGGCTGCATGCTTGGATAAGGTTCTGGTTTGAATTTTGGGGGGACCCCACGCCATTTTTAAAAAAAATTGGCACCCATAAAATCCATACCAGACTTGAAGGGCCTGGTACGGACTTTGGGGGGGGACCCCTACGCAATTTAAAAAAAAAAATTGGTGTGGGGTTCCCCTTAAAATACATACCAGACCTGAAGGGCCTGGTATGGACTTTGGGGAGACCACTACGCATTTTTTTTTATTTTGGGTGGGGTTCCGCTTAAAATACATACCAGACCTGAAGGGTCTGTTACGGACTTTGGGGGGAACCCTACGCAATTTTTTGCTAGAAAATCACTTAGAACCCCCAAACATTATATATTTTTTCAAACACCCTAGAGAATAAAATGGCGATCGTTGCAATACTTTTTGTCACATGGTATTTACGCAGCAGTCTTTCAAGCGCAAAAAATTCACTTTTTTGAGTTAAAAAATAAGAAAACAGTAAAGTTAGCCCAATTTTTTGTATATTGTGAAAGAGGATGATACGCCAAGTAAATAGATGCCATACATGTTACGGTTGAAAATTGCGCACACTTGCGGAATGGAGACAAACTCCGGTGCTTAAAAATCTCCATAGTTGACGCTTTAAAAATGTTTAACGGTTACCATGTTAGGGGTGCAGAGGAGGTCTTTTGCTAGAATTATTGTTTACACTCTGGCGATCGCGGCGATACCTCACATGTGTGGTTTGAACACCGTTTTCATATGCGGGCGTGACTTACGTATTTGCGCAATTTTCAATCGTAACATGTATGGTGTCTATTTACTCAGAATAACATCCTCTTTCACAATATACAAAAAATTGCGCTAACTTTACTGTTGTCTTATTTTTTAACTCAAAAAAAG
The DNA here is from genome assembly GCA_018402905.1 of Glandirana rugosa. Taxonomy (NCBI): domain Eukaryota; kingdom Metazoa; phylum Chordata; class Amphibia; order Anura; family Ranidae; genus Glandirana; species Glandirana rugosa. The sequence goes on along the minus strand of BLSH010385746.1, from coordinate 32,860 downwards.
TGATTTTTTCCCAAAAAAATCGCGCTTGAAAGACCGCTGCACAAATACCGCTGCGCAAATACCTTTGCGCAAATACCATGTGACAAAAAGTATTGTAACAATCACCATTTTATTCTCTAGGGTGTTTGAAAAAAATATATATAATGTTTGGGGGTTCTAAGTAATTTTGTAACAAAAAAAATATATATATCTATAGTTATATTTCCCTACACTAACCTGCCTATCTATCTATCTTTTTTTTTTATCCACTTCAGCCCCGGAAGGATTTCAGACTTTAGGACCAGAGCACTTTTTGCGATTCGGCACTGCGTCGCTTTAACTGACTATTGTGTGGTCGTGCGACGTTGTACCCAAACGAAATTTTCATCCTTTTTTTCCCACAAATAGAGCTTTCTTTTGGTGGTATTTGATCCCCTTTGTATCATTTCTGATCACCGCTATAAATAAAAGAAGAGCGACAATTTTGCAAAAAAACCCACATTTCTTACTTTTTGCTAAAATACAAATCTAAAAAAAAAAAATGATTAACATTTTTTTCATTGGTTTTGGTCGATTTATATTCTTCCTCATATTTTTGGTAAAAAAAAATTGCAATCTGCTTTTTGATTGGTTTGTGCAAAAGTTGCAGCATTTACGGATGATGAGAATTAATTTCTGGGGTTTTTATTTTTTCTTTATTTTTTACTAGTAATGGCAGCGATCTGCGATTTTTAGCGGTACTGCGATATTGCAGCGGACATGTCGGACCATTTTGACACTTTTTGGGACCACTGGCATTTATACAGCGATCAGTGCTATAAAAATGCACTGATTACTGTGTAAATGCTATTGGCAGTGAAGGGGTTAACCAGGAGGGGGCACTCTAAGGGTTGACTGTGTTCCCTGGGTGTGTTCAAACTGTATGTGGGCTGGACTGGCAGGGGGAGGGGAGTGATCACGGCTTCCTTATACAGGAAACCTGTGATCACAGCCCTTCCCTCTCTGTCAGAACGGAGATCCGTGTTTACTTACACGGACCTACGTTCTTTCACTGCGGGGGGTCATTGCGGGTAGCCGGCGGCGATCCAGTCCGCCCTACCCGCTCCCTGGCCCCCCCGGAACGAGTGTGCCTCCGGCGGCGCACGCGCGCTCACAGTGTGGGATCTCGCAGCCGCCGTCTGCATTCCGTAACCTAAACTCTCTATCTATCACCGCCACCAACACACACTACATAGAGCCGCTGTACAAGTAGCTTTATATAGTGTGGGGTGTGGATTGAGGCTGCTGAGCAGTGATTGGCTAAAGACACCCTGCCTTCTAAGCTCTCACAGCAGGCCGCCCTCTGATTGGCCAATGTATGCAGGTCATGTGCATGCTTTGGCCAATCAGCGGGCAGCATTCCGCCGCCATTGGAATGCATTACGGGACGCATGAAGTTCCCGCAAACGCCCCATAATGTTTGCAATGGCGCAAACCAGGAGCTCATCCCTAGGAATGGGCTCTGCATGTCCCTCCTAATGCAACACAAGCATTTGTTCAAGCCTGTAGAAGACGGAATACTATGTTTTGGAGAAACTCTGCATAGAATACTACACACAAGTGACTCATCTCTGAGTTAGGGGACTGCCTTAATGTTTGACTTTCACATGGCCGCGGCTCTTGCCTGGTACCAGGCATTGATAAGCATGCCTTTGAGCAAGGTGTAACCCCTGTGCTATAATGAATAATGCTGTTCGTCACCTGGTATAGCCCAGAAGAACCCACCCTGGAGTAGGCCTCCTATGTGACCCACACTTTGGTTAATGGGGAACATAATGGAGGAGGTGTTATCTGCCTACTGTAACACACATCCTACCTTTACAGGCTCCTAAACGCCTGTAAAAAAACGCTCTATTTGAGCGCTTTTTACTGCCAAAAGAGCTTGCAGTTATGTTAAGTCCATCGTGTATGGACCCTAAAAAGGAAAAGTAATGTAGCCACCATATTTAAGGATTGGCATGCTGCAACATATTAACTTTTTGCTTTTGGGTTTAGATATGCTTTAAACGTGAAACTATTGATGACTTCCCATTAAAAAATATTATATGATTCCAACAATTAATTAATTGTAAATGCACCTATCTATGCAATGTCTCCCAAATAGCTTTTGAAAGTGTCAATGAAGTCCACTTTATGCAGCTACCTTTGATTGAAGGGCAATGCTGCAGCACTGCTACTGATATTGCCCTTCATGTATATGGGTGGGAATCAAATGCCCAAGTGGATACTCACTTGTACCACTTGCTAATGCCTGCCTCTACAGGCGGGGGCTGCCGACACATGAAATCATTGTTAAGGCAGCGTTCCCTCATGCTCATTATTTACAGTAGCCCACCTGGCGCAGAACTTGGCTGATCAACCACAGCTAGAGGATGCTACTGGCCAATCAGCAACTGGCTGCACCAAGCCCTGTCCATTGATTCTTGGGTTGGTAGGAATGTCCATGCTGATAAAGCCCTCACTATGAGCTGCTGCAGTATCTGGGATAAGGAGACACTAATGAAGGAGGATTTGGCTGACTCAAGCTAGTCAAAAAATAATTATATATATATATATATATATATATAATTTTTTTTTTTTTTTTTGTTAATGTGGCTCTTGCTTCACATAGTAGCTGGATGTAGGACCCGTGTTTAGATTGCCTCCAGGAGCCTTTAGATGTACTTTAAATCGTCAGAGTAATGTGTTGAAATTGCTAATTGGAGAACCACTTGAAAATCTTCTATTTCACTCAGTTTACAAGTATGACAAATGCAAATGCTTAAAGTGGTTGTAAACCCTCACATAAAGGTGCATTTAAAAAAAATAGAATATCTTCAAAAAGTTAATTTATTTTAGTAATTCAATTAAAAAAGTGAAACTCATATATTATATAGATTCATTACACACAGAGTGATAGATTTCAAGCATTTCTTTTTTTTAACTTGATTACGGCTTACAGTTAGTGCACATGAACTAAATTTTATGTGCACTGTTGTAGTTTTTTTCTGTTGCTTGGAAATATATAATAGGCAGTATGAAGGTTTTCATAACATTTTAAAAAAATCTGGTGCCAAAACCATACCTCCCAACTTTTTGAGATGGGAACGAGGGACACCTATTAGCAAACATATGTAGGCATAGGACACACCCCCTACTATGCCCCCTTGAAGGATAATTTTACAAAAAAAAATGATCTGTTATACCATTACTATTCCTTTATATTGGCTTTTGAAATGTACAAATGCATCCATTTAGAAATTGGTTTATCACTAGGAAACACTCAAAGATAAAAAGTGCATTTTACATACAACTATATAGATCAGACCAAAATGAGGAACAAATGAGGAGGAAAGAGGAACAGAGGAACTTTGTTCCAAATCAGGGACCGCCCCTCAAAATCAGGGACAGTTGGGAACTATGCCAAAACTGTTTAGTAAAATACTGAGCCAGCTCTTAAAGTGTTTGTTAAGCTACTTGTGTTCCCATCCGCTCTGTATTATAACAAGAAGTTGCCCTGTGTCTGTGTTATAACATATATATACTTCTCTGTATAGATAACACACCTTCTTACTAGGATCGGTTGTTGTTTTTCAGCTTTTCTCTCTCAGCTGAGAATTCCTGAGGGAGGGGCTGAGCACTGCTGCTGTCAGCTGGAGAGACAGAGCCGTGCTGTGTTATCTATACAGATAAGAATATTTCTGTTATAACACTGGCATGGGTGACCTTCTTCTAATACAGAGGGATAGGAGATTTTAGAGTTAATTATGAGAGCAGAGAGGAGAAGAGGAAGAGGGAGGGGGAGGAGGGGGGAGTTGAAGACAGGCACACAGGAGATAGGAGAGCTGGGCGTGACATAGCCTGCATAGACCACGGAGCTCTCAGGATGAGCTATATACAGGGGGAGTCGGTACACAGGGGGAAGTCATGACCTGGCATTATCAAACAGGTATTTTAGGGGATACAGAGGGATAATTTAAAAAGCAAAAGCACCATGCTGGTAATTGCACATTAAAGAGACAGGAGCAGCAATTTTTTTTTGGGTTAACAAACGCTTTAAGTGACAAAAATGTTGCTTATCTTTATTTCACCTTCATCATCTAAATTCTTGCAGTGTGCGGTCACCCTCTTTTAAACTCTCTTGGAGAATCTAGTAGAAGTAGTCTATAAAAATAAACTGAAGACTCAGTTGATACAGTGGATAAAGTGAGCAGACAAGCGGAAACTGTCTCAACTCCACATAGATGACCTGTCCTTAAAAGCTTTATGCACTGTTATCACAGGGCTGGGAGCCAGATGTGATGCAAGCCACTCTCCATGTATCCTGAGAATTGAAGAAGGCCTGAGCTGTGACTCGGAAAGTGCACAGTAAATAGAATGCACACAGGCTGACGCTGATTGAAAAGTACTTGAGAAAAAACTTTATGCCAGCACATTTTTATCTATATTTTTATTTTGCCATTATACTTACAAATACATTCTGACTATAAATTGTTTACTTTGAAACTTGGAGTTTTGGGCAGAGAAGTGTAAAAAAAAGGAGTTTGCTGTGTTTTTCTTCTTTTTACAAACTTTTTTTCTTAAAGCCCAGTTGATGAGACTGAAATCGATTTTTGGACATATAGACATTGTTCTAGCATGCCCTGTTTTTATAGCATGTCTAAATACAGCTGGACAGTAGGCATCAGAGTTGACCTGGCTGTTCAGTGCACTTTGTAATCTCACAGACCTAGTCACATCCCTTTACCCTAGAATTACAGGTCTGCATTAGGACATTCATGATCAGGAATAGGGCTGCAACTCAGCTATAAATGTTATGTACAGTGGTGGCCCATCCACTGGGGGTGCCGTCCCCCCATCCATGCATCCAGCCCCCTGATCTATATACAGGGCGCAGGACGCATGGATTCCAATGGGGGGGGGGGGTTAAGCATGTGATTAGAGCCAGAGGCTCTAATAGGCTTCAAAAAAGGGTGGGCTCGGGGCACCCAGCCAGTTGTGTGACAATAGCGAATAAATATTTGCTATTATCACACTGATTCTCCTACCGGCCAATCAGGAAGCGGGTCCCGTTTTTAGATTGGCCTGAAAGGAGAAGCAAACCCATTGGCCTAGGAGGTAGGGGAGGGAGGAGACGCATAGCTGCCGTAATGCAGTCGGTGAACGGCTCTCAGCTCCGCTGCCTCCACCTCTCTATCAGAGCCATCAAATCAGCGCTGCTCTGGGGGGACGATCTCGGAGGCTGTGCCCGGACTCCCGCTGTACCAATCAGGGATTGGATCTGAGTCAGTGATCGGGGCGGGAGATTGGGCTGTGTGTGCTGATCTTGCGGTGCCCAGAGGCAGAGGATCCCCACCAGCAGACTACCACAGAGGAGAGGTGAATGAGCCATGTACACTAAGTGAGCCGACAACGGGGGTGGGGGTGCTTGTGAGTGCAGTGCAGGCTGGAACAACGGGGGGGGGGGTGTGGTCAGGTCCATCTGCTGCCCCCCTCCCCGACCAATGGAGCACCAGCGACTGGTACATAAAAACATGCCAATTCTATGTTATAAGTAGTCCAGTTTATAATCACTTTAAAGCGGAGTTCCACCCTAAAGTAGAACTTCCGCTGGTTGGATTCCTCCCCCCCTCAGGTGTCACATTTGGCACCTTTCGGGGGGGAGGGGGAAGAGGACACCTGTCTTTAGACAGGTGTCCTTTTCCACACTTCCGGGAGCTCTGGCCGGCGGACGCGGCCGCTGACGTCAGAAGCCCGGCTCCCTCCTCCCTGCTCGCTCTGCTACTGGCCGCCTGGCCAGTATCAGAGCGTGGCAGAACTCGCGCATGCGCGGTAAGGTGCCCGGCGTGAAGCTGTACTGCTTACACGTCCGGGTTCCCTTACCCGCGATGGAGGCGGCTGCACCCGTCCCCCGATCCGAAGATCGGCGGCGGGTGCCGACATCGCTGGAGTCCAGGACAGGTAAGTGTCCTAATATTAAAAGTCAGCAGCTACTGTATGTGTAGCTGCTGACTTTTAATTTTTTTTTTTAGCCCGGACCTCCGCTTTAAGGGTATATTTAGACATGGGTGTAAACCTACCTTTCCTCTGAAGCATGATCCACATTTAGATTGTGCTTAAGAGGCAATTGACAGGCAGCGAGGAAGCAATGTGATGCCTCCTCGCTGCCTCTTTTAACCCCATTCTTGACAACAGATGTGACGCAACTGCGTGCCTTGCAAACGGTTGCATGCCATTTGCGATGCTTCCTCATTAGCCATATTGTGTCACGTTTTACAGGCTTGCCTTCCACCGATCTCTTCATGTTGGACTGACTTCGCCATGGGCATAAAGCGAAGCATCGTGATTGCGACATGTAAATACCCCTGTCCAATGCCTACTGCAGCTTAACCACTTCAGCCCCGGAAGGATTTCCAGCTTTAGGACCGGAGCCCTTTTTGCGATTCGGCACTGTGTCGCTTTAACTGAAAATTGCGCGGTCGTGCGACATTGTACCCAAACGAAATTTGCGTCCTTTTTTTCCCACAAATAGAGCTTTCTTTTGGTGGTATTTGATCACCGCTGCGTCATTTCTGATCGCCGCTATAAACAAAAGAAGAGCGACAATTTTGCAAAAAAAAAACAAATTTCTAACTTTTTGCTAAAATCCAAATCCAAAAAAAAATATAAAAAAACTTTTTTTTTCATCGGTTTTGGCCGATTTATATTCTTCCTCTTATTTGTGATAAAAAAAATCACAATCGGCGTTTATTGATTGGTTTGCGCAAAAGTGGTCGCGTTTACAGATGATGGGAATTCATTTTTGGGGTTTTTATTTATTTATTTATTTTTTTACTAGTAATGGCGGTGATCTGCGATTTTTAGCGGTACTGCGATATTTCAGCGGACATGTCGGAACATTTTGACACTTTTTTGGGACCATTGGCATTAATACAGCGATCAGTGCTATAAAAATGCACTGATTACTGTGTAAATGCCATTGGCAGTGAAGGGGTTAACCTGCAGGGGGCGCTCTAAGGGTTAACTATGTTCCCTGGGCGTGTTCTAACTGTACGGGGACTGCCCTAGCTGGGGATGGGAAGTGGTCACAGCCTCCATGTACAGGAAGGCTGTGATCACAGCCCTTCCCCCCTCACAGAACGGAGGTCCGTGTTTACTTACACGGTCCTCCGTTCTTTCACTCCGGGGGGGGCATCACGGGTGGCCGGCGGAGATCGACTCCGCCGCACCTGCTCCCTGGCACTCCCCGAATACAGTGAGCACGCGGGCGCACCTCCGGCAGCGCGCGCACGCTCACTAGGCGCGATCTCGCGGCCGCCGTCATATGACAGCGATCCGCGTTACAGAGCCACTTTGCCGCCGTCAAATGCCGATCGGCGGTCGGCAAGTGGTTAAGGTGGGGGCCATTGATTAAAACGCAACTCAACTGCACATTTTTACTGCCCCCCCCAACCACACATCTAAATGAGGCCTAAAATTACATTTTTGGGGCAAAGCATGGCAAAGTTGTTCACAAATGTTTAAGAATTGTAAATAAAAAAAAAATGCTAATGCAGCCACCACATCTAAAGATTGGTAATCTGCAATATATTAGTTTTAACTAAAAATGAAAATAAAATGGCACCTCCTATGTGCAAATTATTAAAAATAATTAACCGCTGTCTTCAATCTTGCCAAAAAACTAAACATATACTCCATGTGTTGAGGCGCTGGCTACATATTACATCATCTGAAGTGCAAATAAAAATCCATACAATTAATGTGAATCACATCCCAATGATTGACTAACAACAGCAAAATAAAAAAATACATATAAAAATACCACATGCAAAAGACACTCATGTGCAAAAACAACCTTAGTGTTACCAAATTCTAAAATACCATATAGATATAGACTCTTGTGCTAAAAGCCAATATAAATGAACAACAATAATAAGTCCTTGTGAATATCTATATCTCTTCAAGTCCACTTCTTTTAATATTTACCATTTGCAAATTAGTGATACAGGCAGTCCCCTAGTTATGAACATCCGACTTATGAACGACTCCTACTTACAAACGGAGAGAGACAACAGGAAGTGAGAGGAAATCTCCCCCTAGGAAGGGAAATTCACTCCTGTAAGAGTTATTATGGGAAAAAGGTGTCTCCACTGATGCTTTATCACCAAGGTTTGTTTCCACAACAACCCAAAATTTTCAAAATCCAATTATCATTGGGACAGGAAGTGAGGTGAAATCTTCTGAACAGAAACATAGACAGCAAAACACACATTACAGGGGTGATAACTCTTCCCTATTCTATCCAAAAAGCTTAAAAATATTTGTTTTGGCTGAAGCTACACTTAAAAAATGTACATGTTCCGACTTACAAACAAATTTGACTTATGAACAAACCTACAGTCCCTATCTTGTTTGTAACCCGGGGACTGCCTGTACATGCTATTTTTACTCTGTGCTCTTCTTAAATAATGTGCACCACCACCTAAAGTAAGGGGGGGGGGGCACTCACTAGATCATTTTGGGCTACCAGGATCTTCACTGTTTTGGAGGATTTGTTTTTTGTAATAGGAGTATCCTGGACATCCACTCACTGATCTGCATCCTTCAGTAGGAAAAATCTCGCAATATATTTACTAAAACAAACTATTATAATAAAAATAGTGGTGCACTCACATTTACTTGTGCCCTGGAGCAGCAGCCACTATGCAAAGCCTTGAATAGTACAGTTATGAGTTGTCTCTGAGATGGCATGCGTTCCACCTGGGCTGGATGTGGCTGAAGAATACTAATTCTAGCCACCACATCTAAAGATTGGTAATCTGCAATATATTAGTTTTGTTCTTGAATTTAGATATTTTATATATATATATATACATTTCTTCCTTTGTCAAGTTGATTTTAACACTCAACCAACCATCATCCAATGTGTGTGGCCAACTATAGTATATCATTTTCAAATCTGGTTTCTGTCCATTCTTATCTCCCTTGACTCCTGTTTCCTGTTCCTTATCAGTCTTTATCTAGGAATGTATTGTTGACAATGCAAACAAATTATATTGCTCTTTACACATCTGGTGAGCTAACAACTAGAATGCCAGAGCAACCTATGCGAACCTACAGGTTCTGTTTTTGCTGCAGTCAGTGTAATTGTCCAATATGATTTTCACTTTCTTCAAACCCCCGACCCAAAAAAAAAAAAAAAACAGAGCAATGTGATCCTTACGTCCTTCCAGCGAAAATACAAAATCTATGCTCCTTGCCTTCTCCCACAGGCCTCTTTCCAATCGTCTTACAGTCCACAGGCCCCTGATGCCTGCCATGTCTCAAGATTAGAAGCTGCTCTGACGGTGTGTAGAATCAGGCCGAGTTTGCAGTATTTCACCAAGATACCAAAACTTTTATCTCCCAGAGGAAGTGCAGCAACAGAAAGTGTCATTGGCCTGAAGGTAAATAGAGAAAGCTGTGCTTTAAATGGAAAAAAAGCTAGAGAGAGATTTATGCTGGCGCAGCAGTTTGTTAATCTCAGAATCTCAATAAAGGCAACAAGAGAAACACTATCTCCAATTACACTGCAAAAATTGAACACAGTCATCCGAGGAGAGCCGCGTGCTGGAAATCTGGACCAAAGCGCAGTCTAGCTCGCTGTATGCCAGTGTCACATAATATAAACATTGAAATCAATTCAAGAATCATACAGCTTTCTATATGAGAACCTAAAAACCCTTTTATTTAAAGACAACACCGCTCAGTAGGTTTGGGGGAATGGAATCAGAGGCACATTCATTTTAAGCACTTTGAATCCTGGGAAATTTTTAAAATACTTTACACAAAAGGTAAAATTAGGATTTTTTTTTTTTTTTGCACTTTTTACATTCTTTTTTTCATTTACGCTTATTGCTATCACAAGGGGGCTGCTTTCATGGTATTTTTACTAAGTAAGAAAAATAGATTTGAACAATGGCACTGCTGTAATGCCCCAAAAACATATAGGATAGGTGCGAAGTGGAAGATAAAATGTATAAAACAACCACTCTTAGGAAAGGTGGCAGCTCCCCTAGAGAGGACTTTAGTGAACCTAATGCAAATACAAATGAGAGAGGGCGTCTCCATCTGAGTGTAAACTTTGTTAAAAAGCATGAGATAATATAAAAGTAATCCACTCAGAGAAAGTAAAGAAAAGATTGGCATATCATCAATGGTAAAGATGTCATCAGGAGAGTGGCAGAGTTCAGCAGGCAAGCAGATGGTGAGTACAGAGTTTGCCCGGGAAGCTGCTGGGTAGAAATCATGTACCTGGTGAAGACTGGAACATTGTGGAGGTCTCTCTTACAAGGGCAAGGAATGGCACTAGTGCCATAGTAGCTGGCTGGTGGTTGTCAGGGATACCATATGCAGGTATCCAGCAGGGATGGTCAGATCAGTTGGCTGCACTTAAAGGAATCAGGACCAGGTGTAAGGTGAAAATATCAATATATTTATTAGACAAATAACACTTCCAACACCAAACACCAGCAAACATAAATGAGCAAGTAAAAGATGAAAATACACCAAACCCTAAAATAAACACCTATCTGACTAACTAAATACAAGTGAAGAAAACACACACATATACAATAAGCAACCAGGGATACCAGATAAGGGGAACAGGGAGCCAGGTACTGGGAGCAGGAGAGCAAGGGAGCAGGTTCAGGAATCAAGTCTCTGGATCGCAGATCAGGGATCAGAGCAGGTCAGGTTCAGGCATGGACACAGCTTGCAGGGAAAATACCGAAGCACTGGGACAGGGAGCAAGGCGGGCTTTTATGGACCCAGCAGACCCATCAGGTGCAGCTTAATGACCTGTAAGCTCAATCTCCTGGGAGACTCCCGCTGGTGGCCACCAGAACTACACCATTTAGTTTTCCAAACACTGCCACCAGCAGATGACCCAAGCAAGGACACAGTCCTGACAGTTCCCCCTCCTTGAGGAGCGGCCTCCGGACGCTCCATTCTGCTGTTAACTGGAGAGTCCTTGTACGTGCAGGAACAGTCCAGCAAAGTTTCCCCTCCATGTCTGTGGACTCTATTACACTCTTTAACCTGCTGGGCGGCGTGTCACCCAAATCAGGTACTGGAACAAACCCCCCACCACCAGGGTCTGGAGGTCTGAGTCCGGTACCAACAGCTAGCCAGACATCAGGCATGAAACCAGCGGGGGCAGGCAACACAGGGACATCAAAATCAGCCTGGGCATCAAGCCGGGGGAAAACAGTGGCAAGCTGGGCATTAGGTAGCCAAACATCCACAGGCACTGGATCATCAGGCACCTGGTCATCACACTGGGTAGTAGGCATCGGGTAATCAGGCACTGGATCAGCGGGCACCAGGTCACACTGGGTAGTGGGCACCGGGTCGGCAGGCACAGAGTCATAAGGCACTGGATCAGCGAGCACAGAGTCATCAGGCACTGGATCAGCAGGCCCCGGGTCATCACATTGGGCAGCAGGCACCGGGTCGTCACACTGGGCAGCGGGCACCGGGTCGTCACACTGGGCAGCAGGCACCGGGTCGTCACACTGGGCAGCAGGCACCGGGTCGTCACACTGGGCAGCAGGCACCGGGTCATCACACTGGGCAGCGGGCACCGGGTCGTCACACTGGGCAGCGGGCACCGGGTCATCACCCTGGGCAGCGGGCACTGGATCAGCGGGCACAGAGTCATCAGGCATTGGATCAGCAGGCACCGGGTCATCACACTGGGCAGCAGGCACCGGGTCGTCACACTGGGCAGCAGGCACCAGGTCGTCAGGCACTGGGTCATCGGACACCGGGTCATCGGGCACTGGGTCATCGGGCACCGGGTCATCGGGCGTAGGATCAGCAGGCACTTGATCAGTGGGCACAGGATCAGCGGACATCAGGTCATTGGGTACAGGATCAGCAGACATCAGGTCATCGGGAACGGGATCAGCAGACATCAGGTCATCGGGAACGGGATCAGCGGGCATCAGGACATTAGGCACAGGATCAGCAGGCACAGGATCAGCGGGCACCAGGACATTGGGCACAGGATCAGCGGGCACCAGGACAGCGGGCACAGGATCAGCAGGCACCAGGACATCGGGCACCAGGACATCGGGCACAGGATCAGCGGGCACCAGGACATCGGGCACAGGATCAGCGGGCACCAGGACATCGGGCACAGGATCAGCGGGCACCAGGACATCGGGCACAGGACCATCAGGCACAGGATCAACAGGCACAGGAACAATGAAGTCAAATTGAATAGCCGGCAAAGAGTCCATAGGGCCAGACTGGGTGAAGGACAGGGAACCAGTACAGTTAGGTGAAATAGTGACAGGCAGGTGGGAAACAGAGGGTCCAATTTTCATGGGTTGAACCAAGGTGGCAGATGTGGAGGCAGACTGGAACAGATCAGTTGTTGAAGCAGACTGAATCAGATTGGCAGGTGTGGAGGCAGGATTGGATAGTGGTAGGATTGTGCAAGTTGGGAAAAACTTACGTTTCTTTTTGGGTTTGTCACAGCAATTCTGTATGGGGATGCAGGGCTGTAAGTAGTGGGTGCAGCTGATGGAGGAGAAGAGCAGTAGGATGGTAAAAAAGAGGGAGCAGTTGTTGAGGATTTTTGTGGGGTATATTGGGCTGCAACTGTGGTTGCTATGGGCAATGGAGAAAAAGACATTTCAGCAGCCAGGTGTCTGGTCACAGGACTGGGTGGTTGCAGGCTGACAGAGGCCGAGTGCAATATTTTTGACCATGCTTGTAATAAAGGTTGCACAAAATCAGATTTGCATACTGCCTGTCTGACCAGTGATTGCACAGAATCAATACACTCCCTTAGCACCTGTTGGAAACATGCTGAGTAGTGTTCAAAGAAAAAGGCTGAGTCGTCTTCCAGTAACCAAACCAATGAAACCACCTGCATTAAACTGAAAGGTGGGGTGTAATCATCACCACCACTAGGGACACCAGACAAAGCCAACTCTGCACAAATTTGAATTAGTGGCTGAATCTCTTCAAACAAAAATCTGCCTTAGTCAACAAAAGAGTGAGCCAGACGGATGCATTCCAACAATTGCTCCCTGGTCTGCTCTTTCAAAATCTGGCAACAATAATCCCTGTCTTCTGTTGCAAGCAGTGAGAAATAAAAAATCTCCTCAGCATGCATCTTGCAGCAATTAGCAATGCTCAGACCTGATTCCCAGGTGCAGCCGATCTGATTGTATGGCTTCGGTATTATGTCAGGGATACCATATGCAGGTATCCAGCAGGGATGGTCAGATCAGTTGGCTGCACTTAAAGGAATCAGGACTAGGTGTAAGGTGAAAATATCAATATATTTATTAGACAAATAACACACACTTCCAACACCAAACACCAGCAAACATAAATGAGCAAGTAAAAGATGAAAACACACCAAACCCCAAAATAAACACCTATCTGACTAACTAAATACAAGTGAAGAAAACACACACATATACAATAAGCAACCAGGGATACCAGATAAGGGGAACAGGGAGCCAGGTACTGGGAGCAGGAGAGCAAGGGAGCAGGTTCAGGAATCAAGTCTCTGGATCGCAGATCAGGGATCAGAGCAGGTCAGGTTCAGGCATGGACACAGCTTGCAGGGAAAATACCGAAGCACTGGGACAGGGAGCAAGGCGGGCTTATATGGACCCAGCAGACCCATCAGGTGCAGCTTAATGACCTGTAAGCTCAATCTCCTGGGAGACTCCCGCTGGTGGCCACCAGAACTACACCATTTAGTTTTCCAAACACTGCCACCAGCAGGTGACCCAAGCAAGGACACAGGTCCTGACAGTGGTGTCCACTTTGTAGGGGGGTAGAGCTGGTAATCGCAGTCCTTGGAACATGTATTAGGAGTAGCTTGGCACCAGAACTAGAGATGGAAGCAGGACCAGGTGACGAGCAGCAGTCAGCAACAACCAGGCAGTGAGGAGCCAAATTAGCAGGCAAAGCAAGTCCAAGAGACAGGCCAAGGTCAGTAACAGCTGGGCAAAATGGTACAGAGTAAGCAGGCAGGTCAGTTTCAGTAAACAGGTCGAGATCAGGTTAATTAGGTAACAGAGCTTGAGCGAGGGCAGAAGTGAAGTCCAAAGGCAAGCCGGGTCACACACGGGTAATAGGTACAGCAGATCAGGTCTCGAAAACACAGGAACAAGCTGAAGACCATTCAGCAACCGCTCATAGTGATAGACCAGTTTAAATAGGCTACTGAGCGCCAAGTGCTAAATGGTATGTGCACGTGCTCGTGCATGAGTATGCATGCAATCAACTGGAGCAGTATATGTAACATTGGCCCTTGGCTCATAAAAATGAGCATGTGTGCAATGTGCATGCGTGTAAGCACAAATCTGCACTGGCTTTCTGATGCTAGGAATCTGGTTTACCATACAGTAGATGAAGAAGTGACCACTGTAGCGCAGGGAGCTGGACTGCAAACAATCCGGCTTCTATGGTTTAAGAAAGAGACAGAACCCCAAAATGCGTAACCTTGCCCCCTTTACGGAGTGACGTAACTGCCGAATGGAGCCAAGTGTTGCCAAGCACGCTGAGGATACCCGGAAGCCGCTACAGAATTGTTTGTGTTTCAACTCCCTGTACCATAGAAGTCTCTTCTTCATCTGCCCAGCAGCTTCCTAGTCAAACTTTACAAGACCAGCCATTTGCCTGCCGATCTCTGCCACTCTCCTGATGACATCTTTCCATAGGCGTGCGCACATAGGGTGGCAGGTGTGCCTGGGCATACCCTAATCACCCTGTACTGTTCAGATTCCCCCTGCTGCCTGGCTGCAGAGAAAGGGACGAGGGAATCTCTGTTGTCAGTCCCTTTCTCTGTCCCAAAAGGTCTGTTTAGACCCTGATATTTCACCAAAGCCCCTCCAGCAGGGCTCCTAATTAAAATTGTAAATATATATATATATATATATATATATATATATATATATATATATATATATATATATTATTGTAAAAAATGATAAAAAAACAAAATTGTAAAAAAAAATAAAAAATAAAATAAAAATAAACGACTGACACCGATCTCTGCCCTTCTGACATATATATATACAAACAGCACTCATGTGTGTTTGCGCTTTGTGGTGCACACCCTAATGCAATAGGCTGCGCACACCTTTGCATCTTTCATATTGATGCCGATCTTTTCTTCACTTTCTGTGAGTGCATTACTTTTATGTTATCTCATGCCTTTTAACCCAGTTTACATCCAGATGGAGGCACCCTCTCTCATTTGTATTTTTGCTAAGTAACGGAAGTTGCCAGCTGGCTAATATTTTACTGGTTTGGTTAGTAAAATTAGGACTATTAGCCCTGGCTGGTAATTTAAAGATATGAACATGTGAAGATGTGTAATATGTAAATGTTAAAAAGGAAAAAAATGAAAACATTAGCTTCAGCAAGCATTTGACAAGCTTCAGTCTTGTTGAAGGCTTAAAAGTATCTGTAAACCCAATCACTAATATCTCATATAAACTTTAACATCTGAAGTTCAAAATTCATCTTCAATATTTTTACATTCTGCAGCTTTCAATAAAATAATACCTGGTGATTCTGCCATGGAGGTGCCTTTTCATCAACATTTTATTACAGGGTGACAACCCTTTGTTCCTGCCTCCCAATTGTGTTCCTGTGTTGTCACCCTTTTACGGAGCCCCTGATGGAAATAACAGATGTTCATTACAATGCTTGTCACACACGTATGGTCTTCTGTTGTCACCATCAGAAATTCTATGCAGCCATCACTGGAATGTAGACAGGATGTGGCTCCCATTTAAGTGAGCGCTGTGAGAGCCAATCACAGCTGTCACATGATATAGAAGCCAAACCAACTCCTAGGCACTAAAGCCCACATAAAGAGCCATCAGGAGGAGGCGTTAATGTGTTAAAGCGCCCTTCAGTTCCATTCCACCATCAAAAGTCTGGCACCACTTTTTTGGCATTTTAAGCTTGCACTAGGACATTGCAACATTTTATACATGTTTATATGGCAATCTTAACTTCCTTATGTAAAATTTGAGATTGCCCCCTCCTACCAGATCAAGTTCAGGTTCTTACTCTGCTTGTATTTAAAAAACATTTATTGATGCATTAATAATTACAGAGATTCATTAATGTGTGCCCTTTATATCTGCCTAAAATGCAAAGTTCAGATTTAATATTTCAAAATAATTTATTCAGCAGAATGTCCCTTTAAAAAAAAAAAAAAAGGAAACTGCAATTCACTCCACTTTAAAAATGAGTGTGTACGAGATGTATCTAGAAATAGGTCAGGATGCGTTCTACATTTCACCAAACGGAGCTTTCTCATCGTCTCTTGAGAATTAATGGAAAATCAAGGCTAAAATATATGTATGTAGGGAACAAAACATTTCATAAAAAAATCTCAGGAACGTTCATAAATGCAGAGATAAAAGTTTCAGTTCTTTTGAAACTGCATTTACTGTCTCTAAAACCATGAGAATGTGTTATACCATATTCTTGAGTTTTTTAGATTCCAGTATTGTGCTGATGCTACATATAATAGAGGCCTTTAATGTTTGAGGCTCTTATTGCTTTCACTGTTTTATTATATATTAGCAAAATGTTGTATAACACTGTACTAAAAACATAAAAACGTGACTTGATGTAACACAGAAGGCTATAGTGCTGCAATGATTATGGGTGGAACGTCATTGGGATAGGGTCCCATAGATGCATGTGGCTAGATTATATATTATTTTGTCACTTTCGTTATTCTCGGAGTTTGTAATTTCCGGAGATAATATACATCGTAGTCGTGTTATGACCTTAGATTTTTTGAGTTCTTATACCATATTGTGTAAGAGTACCAAAATCTCTGTCATTTACGTCAAAGTTTTCTTGACTTTGAAAATAGAGACGTAAATACTTGCAAGGACTCTAAAAAAATACTTTACAAAACAAGGGATGTATGTATATAAAATCGGAACTAAAAGGTAATTAAGAGTTCTCTGCTACTCTTTCGAGGCAAACCACTTTACATCTTGCGTAGGACTGGATAAAGATCTATGTAGAGCATGTGTGAGTAAAAATTTCACCTCA
>BLSH010385743.1:0-10746 GCA_018402905.1 Glandirana rugosa | reverse complement strand
CTTTCTCTTGGCAAAACAGCGTAAAAAAAATTCCTAAAGCTGCATATTACAAACGTGTTTAGGCACATCCATTGGCCAGAATATTCATTTATATTGGCCTTTGAAATGAATGGATGCTCAAGTGCTAAACATGTCTAGCATTTAGATGTGTTTAGGCACATCAGAGCAGTTGCGGCTGGTGAAATTTTAGGATGGGGGGGCGCCAGACCCCGCCCTTCCTTTCTGACCCCTCCCACTTCTCATAAGCCCCACCCCTTATAGTTTCCACCCCTTGTGTCAGGAGTATACAGCCCAGCATCACCAGATAGGGTATACAGCATCACCAGATAGCAGTATACAGAGTCACCATATAGCAGTATACAGAGTCACCATATAGCAGTATACAAAGCCCCAGATAGGGCATACAGACCACCAGATAGGGCATACAGACCACCAGATTGGGCATACAGGGCATCAGATAGGACATACAGACCACCAGATAGAAACAAACAGGAGGATAGGCGCAAGGCCAGGCACTGAGTCTGTATGGCTGGTATTGGTGGCAGATCTGCAGATGGGTAGCACTCCTATGGAGAAGCCATATCCAAAAGACTGTGAAGACAAGAAGAAGAAGGCGCCTCTAGGTGCAGATGTTAACAAATTTATTATGCAGGATAGAGTTTAACAACTCACATGTGTATAGGGAAAGGCAAGCATATCTGCAGGAAGATAGACCAGGCAGCAAAGTCCATAGTGTTCCATAGTCTCTGTGGTGCTGTGTCTGCAGGATGGCGTTCCGGGAGAGCCAAAGTGACTGCCGGCTGTTGTCAACATCCGCTCATTCGTGAAAAGTCTGGAGCACAGGGAGACAGCATGTACAGCATCCTACGTCACCAGAATGCGACGCGTTTCTGAGCGTGCAGCCTGTGATGGAAACAACAGGCGCGCTCTTTCCTCAGGCATATCCAGAAACGAATTATTGCTGCTATATATCGGGAAGGGTGACATCTAGTGGTGTAGTGTCGGTACTAATCTCATAATTAATGGCATAATTAGTGGATGCAAGATTATAAAATACATTATAGATAAAAATGTTCAGTGATACTGCAATAAAAACATGTATATAAAAAATACGGGATATTTGTAAAAACCAACATGATCTACAAAGAAATCTATAAAAAAAAATATATAAAGAACAATTATATAAATTGATCAGTAAAGTACATCTACATTAAAAATGCATATATATAAATATATACATACATATAGGAGTGCAAACTCCCACAGTGCATATACCCGTATGTATCAACACACGTGCACACACTATAGTCATGTTACTACACTATAGAAAAACATTATTGTAAAATAGCATGTAATTACACATACACAGACACATGGGTATATAAAAACAATAGTAAAACATAAAAATAGTGAATGCAGAAAAAGAACAAATGCAGAAAGAAAAAAAATGCAGAAAAAAAAACCTCATATAGACCCTATGCTACATGTGTGTATGTTAACACATGTGTAATGAATACTATATTATATATACTTACTATCAGTTGGCCCGCCACCCCCATGGACAAAAGTTAGATATACATACACCTGAAGACAAGCAAACAGAGGTTAGCAAAGGGGATAATAGAAAACTTTATAATATCGTGGCTATCTCAATAGTCTCGTTTAACTCTCCAGGTGAGAGGGCATCGAAGTTGTAGATCCAAAAGGTCCCTGGCACAGAGCTTACTAAACTGCTCTGCACCAGAGAGAGACCCCGAGACTTGTTCAATGACCCAGACCTCTAGGCCCTCAGTAGACTTTTTATGGACTTCAGCAAAATGACGGGGCACACTGTGTATATCTTTGCCCTTCTCAACTAGTCTTCTGTGTTTACCGAAGCGTTGGCATAGTGGGCAAATAGTGCGGCCAACATAAATTTGGCCGCAGGGGCAGGTGAGAGCATACACTACGTAGTCAGATGAGCAATTGAAAAAAAACATCCAACTGATACGTTTTCCCTTTATAACAGAAAGACTTGCGTCCATGTTTAACAAAGTGACACGTTTTACAAAGGGTCTTTTTACACTGGTACATCCCTACCAGTGGAACAAGAACCAAAGGTTTGGGTAGTGAGCAAGATGGTCTGATTTTGCTAGGAGCAATCTTATTTTTAAGATTGGGAGCTCTTCTATATGTTACCCTAGGGCGTTCAGGTAGAAGAGAACCCAAATGGGGATCAGTACGTAGGATGTCCCAGTGTTTAGAGAGAATCCTTTCCATCTTTTTATATTGTGAATGAAAGGTGGTGAATCTATAGGGTAAATCGCCACCACAATTTCTAGCTTTTTGTGGTGGTTTTCCATTCTGATAATGATTACAAGCTTGGTCAATAAGAGATAATGGGTATTGTTTATCTAAAAATTTCTCTTTGAGTAGATTACTCTGGGTGATGTAGTCACTATCGAGTGTGCAGTTCTGTCGCAACCGGCAGAATTGTCCTTTGGGGATATTGTTAATCCATTTAGGATAGTGGCAACTGTTATAGTGCAAAAATGAGTTACCCGCAGTAGGTTTAGTATAATTTCTGCCGCAGATGTTTCCATCTTCGTGTCTAAGGTCTAAGTCAAGAAAAGCGAGATTGATAGGGATCTGATACAGAGGAAAATGTGAGTCCATAAGGATTGTTGTTACAATGTTCAACAAATGAGTGGATATGCTCACAGGGACCGTCCCAAATAATGATAATGTCGTCTATATAACGACCATAAAAGACGATATTACCAGAGAAGGGACTGTTATGCCAGATGTAGTTGTTCTCCCAATAGCCCATGGCCAGGTTGGCATATGATGGGGCAAAATTGGCCCCCATGGCAGTCCCTTGTGTCTGGAGAAAAAAGTAATCCTCAAAATTAAAATAGTTGTGGGATAAACAAAAATTAGTGGCATCAAGGATAAAGGAAACCTGTCAGGGGTTAAGAAGGGGATCATGAGAAAGATAAAATTCCAGAGCCCTGAGTCCAAAATCATGGGGAATGGAGGTATATAATGAGTTAACATCTAGGGATAACCACACATATCCTGGTTCCCACTTGTACGGGGTAAGTAACTCCAGTAAATGTGTGCCATCCCTGATTTAAGACTGTAATTGATGTACTATTGGTTGAAGGAAAACATTGATATATTGACTAAGCCCAGAGGTCACACTCTCCATAGCAGCGACTATGGGTCTGCCTGGAGGGGATGTGGGATGTTTGTGAACCTTGGGTAAGTGGTAGAAATATGGTGTTTTATAAAAATCTTTCCGTAGAAAAACAGCCTCTGATTTGGTGATGATACCATCAGCAAGAGCTGATTTGACTAAAACATCTTCTTCCTGGGAAAAATCCTTTGAGGGATCACCACGGAGTCGGGTGTAAGTAGTTTTGTCAGACAATAGTCTGTAAGCCTTAGTAGTGTATTTTTCTCTATCCATCACTACTATTCCCCCCCCCTTTGTCAGCAGGCTTGATGACAATATTTCTATTATCCATTAATATATCAAGAGATTTTATTTCTGCAGGGGTGAGATTGTTACGGTAGTGGTGTGTGCGTGTGGTGGATTGACACATATGTAAGAGGTCCGCATATACAACCCTATAAAAGGATTCCAGGTGCGGTCCCTTGGCATGCGCTGGATAAAAGATAGATTTGGGACTAAACTGTGAATGTATAATGGGTGGGGAAGTACTGAGGTGCTGGGTGAAGAGATCTAACGTATCATCATGAACAGGTAAAGATGCAAGTACCTCCAAGGGATCATCACTGAAGTCAAAATCGAATGTGCTAATGGGGGAATCAGAGGGAGGATCTGGGATGGGTGTGACTACTAATGGTTGTTTGGATTCCTTCATGATATAGTATCTTTTGAGAGTGAGGTTACGGATATATTTATTAAGTTCTTTAAATAACTGAAAGGAATTAGGTCTATTTGTGGGAGCAAAATTTAATCCCTTGCTAAGGAGAGATCTATCCGCATCACTAAGTATGTGCGCAGATAAATTAAAGATCTTTACAGTTTTCGGAGTTTGAGAGTGTGTGGCATTTGTCTTGGAGCGTCCTCCCCTACAGCCTCTCCTGTGAATTTACGTTTTCTGGAGCTGGCGGGGGGAGGACTTGGGACTAAAAAAATAACCTCAGTAGAGATGGGTATGTTTGAGGGAAAAGAAAAACCCTCAACTAATGAATCGGAAGGCTCTGTATCCATATTAACGGGTACAGAGGTGGACGTTAGGGGCAATTGTGATCTCCTAGGACGTGTGGATCTATGTTTGGTATGTGAGGGGAATTGTATTTTATCACTAGGGGCCCCTTGGGGTAATACACCAGGTGAAGCCCCAGTGGAGACTTGGGAATGAGGTTTAACAGGCTGAGGGTGGGGGGCTTTATTAGTAGTTAAGGGCTGAGAATTGGGAACAACATTGGTGGTGGTGGATATACTATCACCAGTGGGTTTGGATCTGTTATAAAATCCACTAAGGTCCGACAACAACTGATTGTGTTTCTGGACCCTATTGGGAGTATTACAAGGTTTGGGTTGGAGAACCTGGGAACTGCGAGGGCCAGGAGCAGATGGAAGAGGGGGACCAGGTAGAGTTCGCGAGGGAGGATGATGATAAGGAAGATGGGGCAACAATGGTTTTGGAGGGGGGAGGTTATGAGTGGTTAGTGCTCTCTTATGCCAAGAGAACACTCTATTGCTATTATAATCATCTATATCTCTTCTAAATTGTCCAAGCTTGGATTCTATCAGTGAATCCTCCTCATGTTTGGTATTGCATTTAAGGTATTTTGCCATGTAGAAGGGATGGAGAGATTATATGAGGAGATGTTTAAAGTTAACATTTGTATTTCATGAGTCAATTTATCGATCTTATGTGATCTCTGTTCTACAAGTATGGTCATCCATTTGGATGTACAAAATTCTGATATGTTTTCCCATTCTTTGCGACCCTGAGGGTCTAAAAATATACAATCCTTGAGAACTCTAAGGCCTCTGGGGGATATTTTAGCCTCTAGATAGAGTTTAAGAAAAAAGCGATCCCACCAATGTTGATTGGCGTGCTTAATGAGTCTCTCCAGATGTCTCTCTAGATGTGTGGCGGTTTTTCCCAGTGAGGGTGGCACTGGAGGAGAAAGTCAGGGAAGAGAGGGCCGTAAACAAATCATCCAAGTTTGTGTATTTATGGATCTCTATAGCTTTAAGAATGTCCATATCGGAAAACAAAAAAGGAGGGGGAGGGGAAATAAATGAGGATCTGCGTATATGTAATATGTTGAAAATAAATAATAAATACAAAGTATAATGTATATGGGTGCAAACAGCTAAAACATGTACATATAACCTACAATAGCAAAACAATGTAATGAACAGCTAGTAGAGTGATGCACATTAACAATCATATTAAGTTATTATAATGAATTATATGAAAAATGGGTTACAGAGCATGTAGGGACATACCAATAAGTCCAGGCCTGGTCTGCTGCACTAAATAGGCTGACAAGAGATATAAACAGGAGGATAGGCGCAAGGCCAGGCACTGAGTCTGTATGGCTGGTAATGGTGGCAGATCTGCAGATGGGCAGCACTCCTATGGAGAAGCCATATCCAAAAGACTGTGAAGACAAGAAGAAGAAGGCGCCTCTAGGTGCAGATGTTAACAAATTTATTATGCAGGATAGAGTTTAACAACTCACATGTGTATAGGGAAAGGCAAGCATATCTGCAGGAAGATAGACCAGGCAGCAAAGTCCGTAGTGTTCCGTAGTCTCTGTGGTGCTGTGTCTGCAGGATGGCATTCCGGGAGAGCCGAAGTGACTGCCGGCTGTTGTCAACATCCGCTCATTCGTGAAAAGTCCGGAGCACAGGGAGACAGCATGTAGAGCATCCTACGTCACCAGAATGCGACGCGTTTCTGAGCGTGCAGCCTGTGATGGAAACAACAGGCGCGCTCTTTCCTCAGGCATATCCAGAAACGGATTATTGCTGCTATATATCGGGAAGGGTGACATCTAGTGGTGTAGTGTCGGTACTAATCTCATAATTAATGGCATAATTAGTGGATGCGAGATTATAAAATACATTATAGATAAAAATGTTAAGTGATACTGCAATAAAAACATGTATATAAAAAATATGGGATATTTGTAAAAACCAACATGATCTATAAAGAAATCTATAAAAAAATATATATAAAGAACAATTATATAAATTGATCAGTAAAGTACATCTATATTAAAAATGCATATATATAAATATATACATACATATAGGAGTGCGAACTCCCACAGTGCATATACCCGTATGTATCAACACACTCTGGAAACCGTGATCACATTCCGAGGCCCAGTACCAGCGCTGCCGCCAGCGATAGGCCCCAGGAACAAATGCCCAGTACCATTGCTGCCATATCATGTCCCCCAAGAGCCAGGGCTGCTACACACCTCCCAGAAGGTCTTGCCAACCCAACATGGCTACCTTCCAGCTCGGGAGCAGCAAGAATTCCCCCTTTCACCGCACAGCCAGGTGTGCAGGTCAATGTCAAAAACTTCAAAGAAATTGATTTTTTTTTCTCTATTTTTGCCCGACACCTTTCTTCAGATGATCGTGGACCAGACCAATTTATATGCCCAGCAATTTATTTCAAACAACCGCCAATCCTCATATGCCCATCCATTTGAATGGAGAGATGTCACCTTGCAAGAGTTCAAATTGTTTATGGGCCTCACCATAAACATGGGGATTACAAAAAAAAAATAACTAAATGCCTACTGGTCCACCCACCCCATCCACCACATGGCTATGTATTCTTCTGTAAAGGTCCTGATACCAATTGATAATGAGATTCCTTCATTTCAGCGACAACACTCAGTGCCCTCCCCATAATCACCCAAATTACGATAAATTAAATATAAGTCGCCCACTCATAAATTTCTTTTTCCAGCAATTTTCAGAACTGTATGTCCCCGTGCAACATATTTGTGTTGATGAGTCCCTGGTACCCTTTTCAGGCCGGCTAGAAATAAAATAGTATATTCCTAGCAAAAGAGCCAAATATGGAGTGAAATTATATAAACTTTGCGAGAGAGCCACGGGATATCTGTATGCATTCCGCATATATGAGGGAAGAGATTCCCAGCTCCAGCCCCCTGAGTGCCCGACCTACATGGGCACAGCTGGAAAAATCGTATGGGACCTGACCTACCCACTGCTCAACAAAGGATACCATATATATCTGGACAATTTTTACACCAGTTTGCCCCTTTTCAAGCACCTGTACATTGTTAATACCCTGGCCTGCGGAACCATAAGAAAAAATAGGAAGGGCTTCCCACAATCTATTGTGAACAAAAAATTGCAAAAGGGGGAAAAAGCAACGTTGCGATGCAACAAAGTGCTGGCCTTGAGGTGGAAGGATAGCCGAAATGTTCATATGATGTCCACCATCCATGACGACACCACTGTCGAGGTTCCGAGAAGAGGAAGCCCTATTCAAAAGCCAACCTGTGTCCAAGATTATAATCTCTACATGGGGGGCTGGATTTCAACGACCAAATGATTCAACCGTATTTGACAATAAGGAGGTCCCGGTTCTGGTACAAGAAGATAGCCCTTTATC
Organism: Glandirana rugosa; assembly: GCA_018402905.1. Lineage (NCBI taxonomy): Eukaryota > Metazoa > Chordata > Amphibia > Anura > Ranidae > Glandirana > Glandirana rugosa. The sequence goes on along the minus strand of BLSH010385743.1, from coordinate 3,112 downwards.
TAATTCATTTGGCCATGTATAATGCCTACATAATCTTCAGTAAATCCACAGAAAACCCCGACCCTTCCTAAAATTCATAGAAGAAACTGTCACGTCCCTCATTTATCCAGAAAGCCCCCCCAGAAAACCTTCGCTCTGATGCGGTTAGCCGACTTCATGAGCGCCACTTCCCGGACAACATTCCCCCATCTGAAACAGGCCGAAGACGTCAAAAAAGATGTAGAGTATGCAGCAAGAGAGGATTGCGCAAAGATACTAGCTTCCATTGTCCCCAGTGTCCCTCCAAACCTGGCCTTTGCATTGGTGAATGCTTCAGAGTGTACCACACATCCATAAAATATTAACCCATATATTACCCAATTTTTATCAATTTTTATGTGCTGACCTTTTTCATGCTTCCCCAAATAACCATGCCACTTCCTTCCACGTGAACTGACCCTGGCCTTTTTTTCGACTATGCTTCTGCCTAACGTTTGGACTGCTTGCACATGAACTGACCCTGGCTTGTTTTATCAACTACGCTTCTGCCCACTGTTTGGACTGCTTGCACGTGCACTGACCCTGGCCTGTTTTATTAACTATGCTTCTGCCTACCGTTTGGACTGCTTGCACGTGAACTGACCCTGGCCTGTTATCGATTATGCTTTTGTCTACCACTTGGACTGATCTATTGCCCTGCTACAGTAGTACACAGGGGTTTCACATATGTGAGTGGCACCAGAATTTGTTTTTCCGGACGGATTGAGAAAACAAATTTTTTGTTTACTCCGGGTTTTGTAATTTCCGGATTAGGGACTGGTTGCCCGGAGGCTTCAAAGCGAAGGGTGGGAGAAGCCTCTACCCCTGTGCCCCTGTGCACAGGTCTTACCCGAATGAGGCCCTCAGCCTGCTGCTGGCTTACTGCCATCATGCCTCTGCTTGCTGCATGACCTGACCACACCTCTGCCTGCTACCTGGACTATGGAAGAAATTAGCTGTAGCAAGAGGCAGCATGTTTATGAAGGGCTGGAGAGCTGTATAGTGAGTGACTGCAGGTGACAATGTACCAGGACCAATATTATGACTGTGCTGGCTGTCTGCCTGGACAATTTCTATGGACAAATGCTTTGGCTGTGCTGACAATGTCCTTGTACTAACTATAGACAATATTCCTGCCTGCTGCCTGGATAACTACTATTGCCGTCACTAAGCACATCCCTGCCTGCTGCCTGGACCAATGCTCTCCTCGGTGGGCACTACTAAAACCACAGTTAATACTTCTTACCCTTTCCTCAATAGAACTTATTTTGGAGTGTAATTCTTGGTATGTGCATGCTATTTGATGATGTGTGGTTCTCAGGAAATTATATGTGTCATTTATGCTCCTAGAACACCCGATGGTACTATTTGGATGTTGGGCCTCTGTATGTGCCCAGGTTGTGTAAAAGTCTCACACATGTGGTATCGCCATACTTGGGAGGAGTAGCAGAATGTATTTTGGGGTGTTATTTTTGCTATGTACTGTACATGCTATGTGTTGGAAATATGTTATTAATGGACGATTTTGTGTAAAAAACATGTGTTTTCATTTTTTTTCCACATTTTCCAAAAACTTCTGGAAAAAAATGACATGTTCAAAAGACTCATTATGCCTCATATATTATACGTTGGGGTGTTTGCTTTCCAAAATGGGGTCATGTTATAGGCAATTCCATTGTCCTGGTGCTCCAGGATCTTCAAAAGTGTAATAGGTGGTTTAGAAATGAGATGTGCAATTTATGCTAGTAGAACGTCTGAAGGTGCTAGTTCAATGTTGGGCCTCTGTATGTGGCCAAGCTGTGTAAAAGTCTCACACATGTGGTATCGCCATGCTCAGGAGGAGTAGCAGAATGTATTTTGGGGTGTCATTTTTGCTATGTGTTGGAAATATGTTATAAATGGACGACTTTGTGTAAAAAAATGCGTTTTAATTTTTTCCCCACATTTTCCAAAAACTTCTGTAAAAAAATGAACCGTTCAAAAGACACATTATGCCTCATATATTATACCTTGGGGTGTTTGCTTTCCAAAATGGGGTCATTTTGTGGGCAATTCTATTATCCTGGTGCTATGGGGCCTTCAAAAGTGCGATAGGTCGTCATGACATTAGATGTGTAATTTATGTCCCTAGAATACCTGACGGCGCTCCCTGCATGTTGGGCCTCTGTATGTGGACAGGCTGTGAAAAAGTCTCAGACATGTGATATCGCCATACTCAGGAGGAGTAGCAGAATGTGTTTTGGGGTGTAGTTGCATGTATACATATGCCATGTGAGAGAAATCACGTATTAATATGACAATTTTGTAAAAAAAAAAAAAAAAAAAAAAATTATCTTCATTTTGCAAAGAATTGTGGGAAAAATTACAACTTCAAAGAACTCACCATGCAACTTACTAAATACCTTGGAATGTCTACTTTCCAAAAAGGGGTCATTTGGGGGGTATTTGTACTTTCTTGACTTGTTAGGGTCTCCTAGAAATTAGATAGGTCTTCAGTACATCAGGTGTGATCAGGTGTGATCAATTTTCAATGATTGGCACCATAGTTTGTAGACCCTATAACTTTCACAAGGACCAAATAATATACACCGATTTGGGTTATTTTTACCAAAGACATGCAGCAGTATAAATTTTGGCCAAAATTTATGAGGAACAATCACTAATTTGCTAAATTTTTTTACAGAAACAAAGAAAAAAGCATTTTTTCACAAAATTTTCAGTCATTTTTTATTTATAGCACAAAAAATAAAAAACTCAACGGTTATTAAATAACACCAAAAGAAAGCTCTATTTGTTTGAAAAAAAGACACAAATTTCATATGGGTACAATGTTGCATGACTGAGTAATTGTCATTCAAAATGTGGTAGCGCTGAAAGCTGAAAAATGGCCTGGACAAGAAGGGGGTTTTTGTGCCCAGTATTGATGTGGTTAAAGGGTAACTCCACTTTTGTAGGGAAAAAAATCTAATAAAAAAAAATTAATATAGCATATACAATTGCAACACACGTCTGTAATTTATTGTAAAATACAATGCAATATGGCTACACAGCTGGTGTACAGAATGCCCCCAGAAATGTCATTTCCTGCGTGTGT
>BLSH010385715.1:926687-943180 GCA_018402905.1 Glandirana rugosa | reverse complement strand
TTTATTTATTGGGAGGCGGACAATTAAGATAATAAATAAAGGTAGAGAGGTGTGAAATGCACCAAGGCGTTAATTGCACTTAATGCATTTGTGTTTTGCTTTCTGAAATCATCAGATTATTGCAATTTTTGGATTGAGAACCCCATTTTTCATAGAATCACTTTTAAAGTGTTAACTTTAACTTCTATTTTAAAGTGTTAACTTTAACTTCTGCAGAAAAATGACAGCTGCCGCAAATTGTTGAATATAGTGAGACAAGATTTACAGCTGAGTGACAATGAGGACAGCGAACCGGAGAACACAGAACATCCCAGGTATATGCTCTTCACCCCAATCACCTATGGCAGCTAACATGTTAGCAGGTTAGCAGTGCAGTTTTACCTTTTAAAGGGGAATATCAGTTAGTATTTATTTATTGTAAATGTATGTGAATGTAATTTTTGATGGCACTTCATGATACAGATATATAAATTGTCCCTGTCAGGAGCACCAGGGCAGTGGAATTGCCCACAAAATGACCCAATTTTAGAAAGCAAACACCCCAACGTATATTCTATGAGGCATTATAACTCTTTTGAAAGGTCCATGTTTTCCACAAGTCTTTGAAAAACACGGAAAGAAAATGAAAACTTTTTTATTTTTACACAAAGTGTAGAAGATATAAATCAATTTATAAGATATGGTGACAGGTACTCGGGGACTCAGATGGTCTGGGGACAGGTACTTGGGTACTCAGATGGTCTGGTGACAGGTACTTGGGCACTCAGATGGGCTGGTGACAGGTACTCGAGTACTCAAAGAAAATGAAAACTTTTTTATTTTTACACAAAGTGGTCAATTTATAACATATTTCTAACATATAGCATGTATATAGCAAAAATTACACCCAAAATTACATTCTGCTACTTGTCCCGAGTATGGCAATACCACATGTGTGAGACTTTTACACAGCCTGGCCACATAGAGAGGTCCAACATGCAGGGAGAGCCATCAGGTGTTCTAGGAGCATAAATTACACATAAAATATTCTAACGACCTATCACATTTTGAAGGCCCTGGAGCACCAGGACAATTGAATTACCCACAAAATGACCCCATTTTGGAAAGCAAAAACCCCAATCTATATATTATGAGGCATGGGCTGCAGATAGGTACTTGGGTAATCTGATGGGCTGGTGACAGGTACTCGGGTACTCAGATGGGTTGGTGACAGGTACTCGGGTACTCAGGTGGGTTGGTGACAGGTACTCGGGTACTCATTTGGGTTGGTGACAGGTACTCAGGTACTCTGATGGGCTGGTGACAGGTACTTGGGTACTCAGATGAGTTGGTGACAGGTACTCGGATGGGTTGGTGACAGGTATGCAGGTACTCAGATGGGTTGGTGACAGGTACTCGGATACTCATATGGGCTGGTGACAAGTACTCGGGTACTCAGATGAGCTGGTGACAGATACCCAGGTACTCGGGTACCCTGATGGGCTGGTGACAGGTACTCAGATGGACTGGTGACAGGTACGGGGGTACTCTGATGGGCTGCAGATAGGTACTGGGGTACTCTGATGGGCTGGAGGCAGGTACTCGGGTACTCTGATTGACTGGTAAAAGGTACTTGGGTACTCAGATGGGTTGGTGACAGGTACTTGGGTACTCAGATGGGCTTGTGACAGGTACTAGGGTACTCAGATGGGCTAGTGACAGGTACTCAGATGGGCTGGTGACAGGTACTCAGGTACTCTGATGGGCTGGTGACAGGTACTCGGGCACTCTGATGGGCTGGTGACAGGTACTCTTGTACTCAGATGGGTTGGTGACTGGTACTCGGATACTAAGATGGATTGGTGACAGGTACTCGGGTACTCAGTTGGGTTGGTGTCAAGTACTCGGGTACTCTGATGGGCTGGCAACAGGTACTTGGGTACTCAGATGGGTTGGTGACAGGTACTCGAGTACTCAGATGGGTTGGGGACAGGTACTCGGGTACTCAGATGGTTTGGTGACAGGTACTGGGTTAGTCAGATGGGCTGGTGACAAGTACTCGGGTACTCAGATGGGCTAGTGACAGGTACTCGGGTACTCAGATGGGCTAGTGACAGGTACTCGAGTACTCTGATGGGCTGGTGACAGGTACTCGGGTACTCTGATGGGCTGTGACAGGTACTTGGGTACTTTGATGGGCCGTGACAGGTACTCGGGTACTCTGATGGGCTGTTACAGCTACTTGGGCACCCTGATGGGCAGTGACAGTTACTCAGGTACTCTGATGGGCTGTGACAGGTACTTTGATGGGCTGATGACAGATCCTCTTTATTACTGGGAGGGGGGGCAATCAGTGTGCTTGGTGTACACATTAAGCGGTAACAAGCTGTTACCGCAATCTCCTTCTCACACACGATTGGTGTTTGTTGACAATCTGTGATCGGCTGTGGTTGGACACAGCCGATCACGTGGTAAAGAGCCAATTTCATTGGCTATTTACTGCGATCGGGGATGGGCTGTGTCAGGGTGACAAGCCTCATCTGTGATCTCCGCGATGCGGGTCCCCGGGGACCCTCAGGAGTGGCGAAAACAGGCGGACGTCATATGACTTACACCCAGGATGGGAGAGCCACCTTGCCGGTGTCATTTTACAATACACCGGTAAGGAAGTGGTTAAGGGCAGAGCGGGCTTTTAATGACTCCTGAGCATTGGAAAAGCTCCTTTCCCCTATAATGTACGTATTTCTGTGCAGCAAACGGCTCTTTATTAACCCAAATATTTTAATTTTTTTTTCACAGAACATAAAAACAGTCAGTGGTAAAAAGAGTAAAATAAAACTTTGAAAGCGACAATACACAAATAGGAAACAAACACAAAAATAAAAAAAAAAAAAAAAACACAAACACAAAAAACACTAAATGAAATAAATTAAACTACTTTACATACACTCAAAAAGCCACACCCTCTCAATGAAAAAAAAAAAAAGAAAGATTAGATGTCACCATCTTAAAAGATTGCTGTTAAAAGCACAGAAAACTCAAGGACTTACCAGCATCCTTTCCATCAATTGTAAAGAGTGTAAAAAAAAAATCAAAATTCCACATTGAATGGCTCCTGAGGGTTACGGAAGCTTCTTTCAACTATCCTGGGCCTCTCATTAGCCTCATTATTTTATGATTTTTTCACAGAAAAATAACCTCAAAAGGAAATTAAACTACACTCAATACACCCCAAAAACCCACATCCTCCAAAATAAATTCATAAAGCTACAATTTTTTAAGAAATATTTATATTTTCCAGAGTCACTGGTGACTTATAACATATATGTGGCTTTTTGGTGGCACTATTTTTGTTTATTATCCCCACACACACATTCACACACACAGATTTATATATGTAAAATATCTAGAAATATCTTGCTATCTAGAAAGATTGCAGTCTGTCATTGGACAGATATGGTGACACCACTGTCATCGACTTATCTACTGTGAGCAGTTGTTCACAGTTGAATGCAGCACTTTGATTACCGCTAGAGACATCAGCCCCCTGCTGTCCTCCATTGATTCATCCTTCTGATAATAAATGTTTATATAACAACTGTTCATGTCCTGCAAAATGACAATAAAAGAATAGCTACAACTAGAGATAAAAAGGCAACAAAGGTACTGGGGAAATGATTACACTTGTTAAGCGATATTATGGAGAATGACAGGGCCTAGATCCAGGAGATCTACAGATGTACGTTTATTTGCATATCTGTGCCTGACAAATCAGTTTTCCCCCTTAGCACCCTTCCCAATTCAGCTCAAACACTCTAAAAACACAGGCTCCCTTCTTCACTCTCAGAGATGTCCTGTTTATAATGATAGTTCAGTGTATTAAAAAAGTATAAAAGTTCAAACTGCAGCGCATATAGTCCACTAAAATAAAATGAATATATCCAGATGAAAAAAATCCTTGATAGATCACAGCCGTCACCAGACCTCCACCGTGGAAACCGTCACCAGTGACACCAACAATTCTGATCTGCTTACCAGATTTCACCGACCCCCCGTTACAGAGGGTCAGTGTCCGCGGTGTAAGTAAGGAAGAAACACTGCAACAGCCTCACTCCCTCGGAATTATTCACCAGCACGATTTCCACAGCACAGGATATCAGACACAGCAAAAGCCCAGGTATCCCTCGGAGGTCATGAAAAATATAAAGGACCCAAATAGTGCAGATTGCCAAATCACAGTTTTATTGAAAAAAACAAACTCAGCCCACTCACATTTGGTTGAAAAAAACAGCGCGTTTGTTGAGGTAACAACTCCAGTCACAATGATGGCGGACAGTGTACAGCTTCCTGGTCACAAGCAGGCGAGCGTCGTTAGGCTCCACCCTTCACCCTTCCTTCCAGGTGTTACATTTTGCTTATCTAGTCCCCTGCACTTAGGTCCCTTGTTTTTGCATACGGGGACCACTAGTCAAGCACTGCACATCCCCTTAATTTCCCTTGGTCTGACTTCATTCCTCTTCTGGATCCTGAGAGAACCCCTTCACTGGCCAGCAAACAGAAAATGTCTAGATTCAAAGGTTAAAAAAAAAAAGAAAAAAGAATCCCACCCTGTCATTCTAAAACAAAAAGAAATCCCCATTTGAATGAATGATCACACAGAACTTTGTTGTCAATTTAATCTGCCTGGTCTGAAGTCACTAAAGGGGTGCATGCATGGCGTATCACAGAACAGGGGTTGGAAGGGAGGATGAAGAGGGGTCAGTGTGAACACATTACAATGGTCTAACCAGCAGTGGAAGCAGAAGATTGCTGTTGCTAGGGGCAACTGGAGAAATGTCGGGTGCTTGGGCAACCAGCCAGTGGGAGTTGTAGTGACATGGCATGGGTGATGGAGGGCCCTGGTAGAGAGGGGGTTTGTGAGCTTGGCTCCCTCCCTAGTGACTGGTGCCCCACATACAGGGACCAATATCACGGCACAAGGTATTCCAGGTACCTAGCCTGAGATGTCATGGAAGAGGAGAAGTGAACGAGAAGCCTTAGGAAAAATCTTAGGTAGATGTGAAGAGATGATCTCTTGTGTCAGGGAGAAGTCTCAAAATGTCACTGGGTGTGAGGTGAAACGTAAGGCTGGTGGAGTGGGGTACAGGCTCCATGGTACCCACTTGGAATTGCTGCATCCATTGGGAGGAGCTAAAAGCAGTGAAACGTACTCAAAGGGTTAACTGTGCAAGAGGAACATGTTCGCTTCCTAAGGCTTATTTCACGTGACTGCATCCTCAGCCTGCAAGTGCAAGCATTAGCGGGCGTGGTACTGTGACTGTACCAAAGTCTGGAGAGTTAACCAAATATGTGGGGTAGAGTGTTCTCACTTCTAAGTTGGAGCTCTGCTTTAACATAGTTACATTGTTATTCTTCTTGAAAAAAGAAACAAGTTTTGATACAGTCTTCATAGTATAGAATTGTTTTTCAATAGCAATTTTTCTATGGAATCTTTTGTACTATTTGATCAATCTTTAGCCCCTGCATGGGCAATTTATAAGATTGCACTGGATCTTTTGCACCGAATGATAAAACCAATAAAATAAATTGAAACAGAAAAAAAGACACAAGTCCATTCAGTCGAACAAACAGAAAAAAACATATATATACACACAATTGATAACCTACATACACAATGTCCTATACCCACAGTTGATTCAGAGGAAGGCAAAAAAAAACCCTATAAAGCTTGATCCAGCTCAATCCAGCGGGAAAAAAAACCTTCTTGAACCCCCAAGAGGGAAGTGAATATTCCCTGGATCAACTTTACCTATAAATATTAGTATCCAGTTATATTTTGCATTTAGAAAAGAATCCAAGCCTTTTTTAAACAATTTACTGGGCTGTCCTGCTCTTGAGGAAGTCTATTCCACGTATTCACAGCTCTTACTGGGAAGAAGCCTTTCCACATTTGGAGATATTCTGTGCACCAGTTTTAGTAAATTTGCCCCCTTGTCCTCTGTGATGACCTTAAAGTGAATGACTCAACACCCAGTTCATATATGGAACACTTATGTATTTATACTTGCTGATCATATCCCCCCTGTAATATTATTATTATACAGTATTTATATAGCGCCGACAGTTTGCGCAGCGCTTTACAATATTAGGGCAGACAGTACAATACAATACAATTCAATACAGGAGGAATCAGAGGGCCCTGCTCGGTAGAGCTTACAATCTAGGAGGGAGGGTGAAATGATACGAGAGGGAAATAACTGTGGGGGGATGGGTTGATTGAGAATAAAAAGTGCAGTTGTTAGGTGGCGGCAGGATAGGCTTCCCTGAAGAGAAAAGTTTTCAGGGATCGCCTAAAGGTGGTAAGATTTGGGGATAGTCTGATAATTTGGGGTAGGGAGTTCCAGAGGATGGGAGCAGCTCGGGAGAAGTCTTGGAGACGAGTATGAGAGGAGGTGATGAGGGAGCTGGAGAGCAGGAGGTCTTGGGAGGAGCGAAGAGGACGGTTAGGTTGGTATTTTGAGACTAGGTTGGTGATGTAGCTGGGTGCAGAGTTGTGGATGGCTTTGTAGCTCATGGTTAGTATTTTGATAGTATTTTAGTATTTTGAACTTAATATCCTCTTCTCAAGAGAGAATTAATTCAGTTCAGCTAATCTTTCCTCATAGCTGTGCTCCTTCATTCCTCTTATCAGTTTGGTTTTCATTTCAATTTTTGTATGATTCCACATGTTGGCAGCCTCCGCCTGTAGATGCAGGCATTGGTAAGCGCTACTTTCAGGTCCCCCCATTAGGCACGTTAAGCCCTGTTCTCCACTTGGCATAATCAGCAGGATTTGCCCCCTGCATGCACCTTAAGTCCTGTAAGCAAAGAGACCATGGTGTGTAGAGAGAGACTTGCCCAGACATATAGAGCGTGATCAGTGACATGGGAGCTCAAGAATAAATATGCCCTGGAGCAGAAGCCCCTTTGCTCTCCATGTGGTCTTGTGCTGTCAGAAGCAGCAGCCTTGAATGAAGGTGATAGGGACTGGCCAGTAATTCTAGGTCTCTATAGCAGCACATCCAGACCATACAGTAACCCCTGGCACTCACTTCCCTCTAGCAGCAGGCACATCTGAGAATCCCAAAACCAGGTCTTATTCACAATGGTCTAGGAGCTGTCTGCCACCAAGCTTCCACATGACACTCTTCAGTGAGGGAGACCAAGATCCTTCTCTAGACCAGGATTTTCCAGCAAAAATCCTTTAGCATTTTTCCCCAGGCCCCCAGGCCAGCATCCGCTGAGGCCTGGACTACAGCTCTTGTCTCGCACTAGCTGTCTCCCAGGGGCAGCAGCCTAAGGAGAAGAATACTCCTAGTAGGGGAAGAGCCCCCTGCCCAGGCCTCTCAAAACATTTATCTTCTCCCTCAGCCACCTTCTGTGTGCCTTGTTCCCAGGGATTGGCTGGGGGCTGATAAATATTAATAATATTCTACTATCTGGAAGCTTCCTCAGAAGTAGACAGGAGCAATGAATCCCTGAATGTAGGGAAACCCTGGGCAGACCAAAAGCAAAAAACAGGTATTTTTCCACTGAGTACAATGAAACCAAAAAACAACATAACTTTTGAATGTGACTTACTACTACTAAGTATGACATAACCTGGATAAAGGAGAACCATTATAAATATTTTGTACATATGTACTGTATGACGTGATAATAATTTCTGTGTCCTTTTCCTTCAATATATGGCTGCAGCTCAAAGAAGACAAGTAAGAAAGAGAGAGAAAATTACCAGGAGAAGGTGAAGATAAAGGAAGAATCTAATGATGATAATGCAGAGTGGTATAAAGCCATAAAAAAGGTAATACATTAAACATTAAAGCACTCTCACAATCAACATTGACTATTTTTAATCCTTATGCTACTAGTAAATAGATAGGAAAGTATATCATATTTACTTGTCTTAAACTTTTTTCCCACATTTCCACAGTTACTTCCTGTTTTCTGGGCCTAGACAAATGATGTCATACATCCAAATAGTCAGAGGAGGGGTTTTCTCAGATAAAACACTCCCCTGCCTGCATGCCTGAGCTAAGGGCAGATGGATTCTAAGAAGTAAATGCTAAATGAAACATCTGCCCTTACTCAAGATGACAACAGCTAGAAATGCTAGCTTTTCAAAGTAACAAAGTAAAGCATGGAGACATTCAAAGATGGGTGAGCTTGCTCTGAAAATTAAGTATGAATTAAATAGTGTTTTTCGGTTTTGGTGCTCAGATGCAGTGTAGTTCCACTTTAACGAAGCTCCAGGATATCCAAAAATGTTTCCATAGTTTCTGTAGGTCTATAAAAAGAACACATTTCAAATGTTGTCTCTGAGAAGCCTGCTATCCTCCAAATTAGGTGATCTTCTCGAAGTTTATTATCTTTTTTTTACCTTTGGATGGAGTGTGAGTAGTTAGAACACTTGTCAGGTATTTATTGATGTCTGTGTCCCCTCTAGGTAACTCATCCTCTCAGTTTAATAACATTGTCAATCGGACTGAAAGTGAAGGAAAATCACACATTTTTAGCCATCACCAGAACAGAAATCAAGGGGAAATCTTCTAATAGGCCAACCTGTACCATGAAAACTGTCTAAGGTCTGCAAGGGTAGTTTTTGTAATACCTGGAGTTGGACTTAAAATAATCGGAGACATCTTAGTGATGGAGAACATTTGGTCAGAAGTATGTAATATACAGCATACCTTGCAGAGTATGGTTGTTAGCCATACAGCTGACAGAGCATGTTGGTCAGGAGTATGTAATGTAGCCTCCATACTCCTGATTGCTGCATTTTGTATGCTATGCTGTATGCTGCATACTCCTCAACGCTGCACTCCCAATGTGCAGAGCTCAATGATCAGTGGTAATTAGCAAACAGGAAAGAGTACAGTGTTTAGGCATATATTATGGTTGACCATTCATGTGGAATGCAGGGTTGAAGAGTACCCTCCCATCACCCATTTAGCCACAACCAAACAAAAAATCCTCCCTTCCCAAGCTAAAACTTCTCCCAGAGGTAAATCACCTCCCTCCACATGAAAAAATTGCCCCTCAAGCACAAATTCCCCCTCCCTTTCTCCCCCCATTCCTCTCTCTCTTTTATTCCTCCTCCAGCATGGCAGCACACTACTGTGAATATCCCACTTTTCTCTGTAGGCCCCAATGGACAAGCTGTCCTTCTACAAGTCTTCTTTGCCACTAGGGCATAGGTATGAGCAGCTTATTGCATTAGGGTGTCCACCCCAAGGCTCAAAAACAGACAAACAGAGGTAGTGGCTAGGGGTTTACACATGCCATGGCTGCAATGCTATGCTTGCACATGTGAAAAGCTCTCTCTCTCTCAAATGATCAAATGAAAGGTGTTTAAACAGACCTCTGATGTCTCACATTTAAGACTGAGAAAGGGACTGAGGACATAGATTCATGAGCCTCTTTCTCTGCAGCCTCAGCTTACTATGCCTCAGCGATGAATGGATACAGGAGTGATCGGTACTGATTGCTCACTGTGTTCATTCATAAAAGTAAGGGGCTGGTAAATGACATATTTACTAGTCCCCTCCCCTGCCCTCGCATTCTTTGTGTGCCCACAGCAGCTGCCGGCGGGAGAGGAGAGGAGGGAATGGGGGAGGTGGATAGCAGGGGGATGGGGCCATAGATGCTAGAACTGATCCCCCTGCAGTGCATCTGGAGGGAGGGTGAGGAGATGAAGCCAGTAGCACTGCAGGGGGAGGAACAAGCATATCAGTGTCTACAATAAGACAGTACAGCCGGTCCTCCAGCTCGGCAGGTGCCTGGGCCCCTCTTTTGAAATGATAGGGCCTGGGCCCAGTACAGGAGGGCCGGCTGTACTGCCTTATCCGCTGTCATGGAGGACAGGGTGATTAAGATGTGCCTAGGCACAAACGTCACACCTCGTGCGCATGCCTATGCACTAGGGTCTTTGCATCTGAAAAGAAGCAGAGTAGCAGACCATAGTGTAGTAAAGGATAATCTACATAAGGGTGTTTATTTTGCCAATAATATAACTTGCTGCATGTCACATTCTAAGCATTGAAGTTGTTCCTTACAATTTTCAAAAAACAAATTACATTTTTTTTCAAAATAACCAGGCCATTGGATGGCAGTTTCAGTTTAGTTACAGGAACTTCTCTGCAACCTGGTTATTTTCAGCAGTACACGCAAGTATTTCCAATAAGAGACTATTGGTCGTTAAATGATTGCTGAACATGCATAGACACCATGATTAACCCAAGTACAAACATGTAATATATTGCAGTTTTCTGATCCTTGGATGTGGTGGGTGCATATTTTTTTCTTTTTTAATGCTTAGAATGTTTTCACAAAATACAGAAAACACCTGTTAGTCCGAGTCACTTTCTGTGGATTGAACTGAAATTACAAACAATCCTAAAACTACTAATTACCTCACCACCCTTGCTATGAAGATGAAGAGTTAAAATCAGGAGCACAGCACAGGGTGACAACCTCTATAGATACAGTGGAGGAATGAGCATAGCCACTCAGGGACAGGAAGTCTGTCATTTGCAGGATCAACAGGTGAATATAAAGGAAAGAAGAAGCCTGCAAGAAATAAAATAAAATAAAATAAAATTAGTACAACCACAACAGGCTGATAATCTTTTTTTGGGTTTGAATATTCTTCAGGCTCATATGTATCACACTGCACATTAGATGGTCCAGTGGTGTGTCTGGCTCCCCCTGACTGCTCCATCTGTTTGGGACGGTGTTCCCCACCTCAGCCCCATGCCGGGCTTCTGTCTCTGGCCCCCGCTCTCCCCTGGATACGGGATATACCACTAATAGATTGCTTTGTAACTTATAATTTTTTCTCTAGATCAGTGTTTTTTGCCTATAGAGTTACCATTTACTCATATACCCATTATCTATTCTAGAATGCTCTGTTTGCATCACACTCCTGATGAGTGGCTGTACGCCATGAAACGCGTTCAGTTTATATGAAAGGATGCTCAGATTAATTCGGTCACATTATGCACTTTATATATACAGCTTGTGTTTGATGAATATTCCAAGACATCTATATTAATTTGTACTGCTTATCAAGTCTCTCCTTTTTTTTTAATTTATGTATCTCTCAAATGAATATATGTGTATATTAATTGTCTTTGTATATGATTGGATTATTTGTATAACATATCATGGTTTTAATATAAGAGTAATGTACACCTAATTATTCCTATTTATAAATTATGGACATGCATTTTGACAATCAGCAGCACTATTATTATTTACCTAATGACTGGCCTCATCTAAAGTCCCAATTTCTCCTTTCCTTGTACTCAAAATATGTTTTATTTATTTAATTTGGATATGATTGCATTTATTGGAAATTAATGTTCACAATGTTTTTTGTATGAATATTCACAATTCTTTTAGTAAATCAGCCTTAGTATATCAGCATTTTAAGCATGTGACTGAATTTTTCCCGACAACTTGTGGTGTGTACTTTTTTGTGAACTCTAGATCTTCAACACCTATATCTCCCCTTTATTGTTTGCCTATCTGAAAACAAATTTTTACTGTAATGTAGCAGATCTAAATCTTGGCAAATCTTAAATCTTTATAGAAAAAGGAACAGGTAGCAAACTTCACAATCTGATCAGTTTTAATTATTATATTTTGTAGGTTGAAGAATTCTTGGATTTTCCAGCAGTGATTTCAGCCATGAACTTTAGGTAACACGCATTTAGGAAAACTCATAACATTGTATTGACTTATCCATTTATTCATCTATATTATTAGACAGATAGTCAGATGTATGTGGCATAATGTGTCCATTCTACTTTATTTTGGTTATCTTGTGTTTTCATTAATTACTAAAAATTGTTTATTTATTCTGTTATTATTTGCTTTTGTAGAATCAAGTTACAATTTAGATGCACATATATGTTACAATTTGATTATACAACCTAATAAAATCTTTTTTAGGTTTACCACTATGTAGTATGAAGACCTACCTAAACATTCCATTCAATCCATTTGCATTTAGATATGCCCTTGCACTACACAGTCATTAAATGTAAAGGAAATTATTATAATTAGGCAGATGTGGCCAGTCTAACTGTAAGTTTATTTATATGGCAATAGAGACACTGTTGACATATGTCCTACAAGATGCATGGGAGCAAAACCAATCCATTTCCGAATTATCCTTGAAAAATTGCTGAACAGCCACATACTGTAGTTACTCCACTGAGGAGGAAATTACAGTGGGGAAAACAATTATTTCATCCGCTGCAGATTTTGCAAGTTTGACCACTTACAAAGAAATAAAGGGTTCATAATTTTTTTATCATAGGTGTATTTTAAATGATAGAGACAGAATATCAACCAAAAATCCAGAAAAACACGATACAAATGTTATAAGTTGCAGTTCAGTAAGTAAATTAAGTATTTGATGCCAAAGCAAAACATGACTTAGTGCTTGGTGGAGAAAGCACAGAGGTAAGACGTTTCTTGTAGTTAGTGACCAGGTTTGCACACAACTGAGGAGGGATTTTGCTCCACTCTTCTTTACAGATCTTCTCTAAATCCTTAAGGTTTCTTGGCTGTCGCTTGGCAACTCGAAGTTTCAGCTCCCTCCATAAATTTTCTATAGGATTAAGGTCTAGAGACTGGCTAGGCCACTGCATGTCCTCGTTTACCAACGTTTTTATTGGAAGGTAGCATAAAAAATCCGAGATACATTTCTCATTACATTTGTCATATGAGGACAAAAATATATATCTGTGTAACTTAATCTAATACAAAGGTATTACAAAGGCATAGTGAGCATATTCAAACATGTAAACAAACTTTTACAGGTTAGCTAGATCCCATAAGTCCCATTTATTGTTGAAAATATGTTTGGAATCTCTTAAAGAATGGTATATATTTTCTGTGTGTTTGATCGTAGACATTCTTTGGATTATTTGTTGCCATACAAGAGTGGGAGATTTCCAGTTGAATGCAATCATCCAATGGGTGGCGGTACACAAGGTGTGTGCTAAGGTATTTTGAGGTTTGGTGAGGTCAGAGAATTTAGTAAATAAGAGGCAGCATTGTGGTGTCAAGGTAATGTGTTTGTCAGCCAGTTTATCAATAATGTGATTGACTGCATCCCAGATTGGCTTCAAAAGTGCGCAGTGCCAAAATGTATGTAACAAAGTGCCTTGACTTCCACAACCTCTAAAACAACTAGAAGGTGTACTCGGGTAGTATGAGTGTATCTTAGATGGGGTCATATACCATCTGGTGATCAACTTCAGAGGTGTTTCTTTGAAGGCGGACGAACAGGTACATTTGTTCAGGTTATGGGTCATAATCGACCACTCTTTAAGTGAGAAAGAGCAGTTAAGATCTGTTTCCCATTGGGTCATGTACTTTGCTTTAGAAGAAGTAATCTGTTCTATGAAGTGTTTATATATTATTGATATTTGGCTTTTTTGTCTGGGGGCGGTTATGCAAAGTTTCTCAATGATATTTGCCACTGCATGTCCTTAACGTGCTTCTTCTTAAATCGCTACTTTGTTGCCTTGGTGGTATGTTTTGGGTCATTGTCATTCTGAAAGACTTATCCATGACCCGTATTCAGTGTTCTGGATGAGGGAAGAAGGTTCTTATCCAAGATTTTACAATACATGGGCTTATCCATTGGCCCCTCAATGCGGCAAAGTGGGCCTGTACCTTTAGCTGAGAAACCGCCCCAAAGCATAAAGTTTCCACTTCCGTGCTTGACTGTAGGGAGGGTGTTCTTAGGGTCATAGTCAGCATTTTTCTTCCTCTAAACACGATGAGTCCCCTCCTCAAGAAGGCACATGTGCAGTCATGCCACTGAACATCTAGATGATAAAGAGAAGGATTGGGAGAAAGTGCTGTGGTCAGATGAGAGCTCTTTTGCATTAACTTGACTTGACTATTTTTTTCTGGATTTTTGATTGATATTCTGTCTCTATCATTTAATGTACACATATGATAAAAATGATAGACCCTTCATTTCTTTGTAAGTGGGCAAACTTTCAAAATCTGCAGGGGATCAAATAATAATTTTCCCCACCGTATGTAAAAATGTTTGGATAATGTTACTACAGCTAAATCATTTTTGAAATGTTGTTTCCATTGCAGGAATAAGACAGAATCCCATACAATTTCTCAAATCTCACCTACATCTAGCAATCGACAAATGGCAAGTAAAGAGGCAAATGTGAGTACAGCTTTTTCACTTTAAATATGCCCATAAACATACTCCACTACCTGAAATAAAATATGAAGCGCTTCCTTCTTACACACAATGATAAGTGAAAAAATTATATATACAATGCCAATGATAGCCAATACCTACCAAATACTGACCAAAAGGCAATGGAAACATAAACCTTAAATTATTCCATAATATAAACGTGCATTCAACTCAGTGCACATGCAATCCAGCGATAACCTGTAAAAACGATGACCTCTAGTGGAGTCTAAAAGTAATAGCACCACCAACACAAGTAAACAATTAGTGTGAATATAAAACATAACATATGAATAAGTCCATCCAAATCCTCGATATATCCAGCTGTGAATATATAAACTGCGAATCCACTCGTGGTAACACCAAGTGTGGCCTCCACCAGTCGCACTATGCGCTCACCTCACGGTATGGCCCCAAATGAGCCTTGTAACACATTCCCCTTAGGGGTATAATTCCAATAATCTCTGGGCTCCCATCAATGGACTCCTATTCATTAGTACAGATTTCCTCATGTGCAGTGGCAACATAAGGGTAAGAAAGGAACGAACATAGTATAGTTCTGTAAAACCACAATTTATTAAAATAAAAACAACTCTTCCACTCAAATTTGCGAATGCACAAGCCCTGGTGCATGCAGGTGATGAACTATGTACAATAGTATACGTGCCCTAGGCTCAAAGAATCATCTGCAAGTCCTCGGCCCTGCTCCTTTCATGGGTGATCGTATAATTCCTGGTTCAACGCTCTGACGTCACAAGCTCCGCCCGACATGTTTCGTCATACACCATGTGACCCCATAGTGTGATCTGCCCTCAAAGTGCCCTCTGCCCCCATAGCGTGATATAAAGTGCGAATCCACTCGTAGTAACACCAAGTGTGCCCACCACCAGTCACACTATGCGCTCACCCCACTGTATGGCCCCATATGAGCCTTGTAACACCTTCCCCTTAGGGGTATAATTCCAATGATCTCTGGGCTCCCATCAACGGACTCCTATTCATTAGTACAGATTTCCTCATGTGCAGTGGTAACATAAGGGTAAGAAAGAAACTAACATAGTATAGTTCTGTAAAACCACAATTTATTTAAATAAAAACAACTCTTCCACTCAAACTTGCACATGCACAAGCCCTGGTGCATGCAGGTGATGAACAATGTACAATAGTATATGTCCCCTAGGCTGAAATAATCATCTGCAAATCCTCGGCCCTGCTTCTTTCATGGGTGATCGTATAATTCCTGGTTCAGCGCTCTGACGTCACAAGCTCCTCCCCGACATGTTTCATCATACACCATGTGACCCCATAGTGCCCTCTGCCCCCATAGCATGATCTGCCCCAATAGCGTGATCTGCCCCCATAGTGTCCTCTGCCCCCATAGTGTCCCCTGCACCCCATGGACAAACAAGCACACGCTATGTAGATAGAACTCTCCTACCTCCTACAGGTGTACAGCAGAGCGGCTGGTATCACAGGCTAGATGGGGGTGGGAACTACTGAAGTGAACTTTTTAAATGGCTGGTGATTGGTTGCTAGGATTGCTTGGCAACCTGCTGCTTAATGTAAAAAGTTAACTTCAGTGGTTCCCGCCCCCATCCAGCCTGTGATACCAGCCATTTGCCGCTGTTCAATGAAGAGGACAGCGGCAAACACGTCTGTGGGCCGGGTGCCCGTGAAGTAATCACGGGCACTGACTGGCCGGCAAATTAGTGGTGGCGGGCCGCAGGTTGCTGACCCCTGCCTTAAACTAACCCTAATCCTACCTTAATCTCTAACTTTTACCTCAACCAAACCCCTATACCACAAGTTAACCTAAACCATGAACTGTAAACCCAAATTCCACTCTGATCCTTATTCACCAGTTACCCATAAACCTAAACCTAACATCATCCACAAAATGCCAACTTTAATCTTATAATAATCCATAACCCCCAGTCTAACCCCTAAACTTCAACCAAACCTACTGTATAGACACTCTATATGTGAGGCTTCCATTTATATTTGCAAATATACCGTATTTTTCGCACCATAAGACGCACCTGACCATAAGACGCACCTAGGTTTTAGAGGAAGAAAACAAGAAAAAAAAATATTCTGAACCAAATGGTGTACTAAAATATTTACCAGTGCAGCCATATACCAGATCCATGAAATACAGCCACATACCAGATCCATGAAATACAGCCACATACCAGATCCATGAAATACAGACACCGACATAAAGTACCTAGAC
>BLSH010385715.1:903387-926677 GCA_018402905.1 Glandirana rugosa | reverse complement strand
AAAGTACCTAGACCACATAACACGACATAAAGTACCTAGACCACATAACACGACATAAAGTACCTAGACCATATACCGACATAAAGTACCTAGACATATATACCAGATCCATGAAATACAGCACAATACACCAGATCCATGAAATACAGCACAATACACCAGATCCATGAAATACAGCACAATACACCAGATCCATGAAATACAGCACAACACAGATCCATGAAATACAGCCATATACCAGATCCATGAAATACAGCACAATACACCAGATCCATAAAATACAGCACAATACACCAGATCCATGAAATACAGCACAATACACCAGATCCATGAAATACAGCACAATACAGATCCACGAAATACAGCACAATACACCAGATCCATGAAATACAGCACATACCTGTGTCCATGAAATGCAGCCTGACAGAGCTGAGAGGGAGATTCATATCTCGCGCCACCACCGCGCTGTGATGATGTCATCAACCTGCGCATAGTGGAGCTCCACTCTGCAGCCAGATCCCATTCAGAAAGAAGCAGCTCCAGCCGCCGCAGTACTTCATTTGGCCACTGGAGTGTGCTGAGAAATGTTTTTATTGTATTTGTTCTGTGCAAAGCATTTCCATGTACACATTACTTTAATAATCTAGTTATAAATTGATTCGTGCCATTGCCATTTTTGGTTGGCTTTGTGGATTGGGCGTGGGGACACACTGTAGCTCGTCAGCTGCCATTGTGCTATGCTTCTGATGTGTCTCTCCCTGTGCTTCTGGCATGGAGAAAGGGGCTACTTCCAAACATTCCTGTTTTTAGTTTATCCATTGCTATATATGCTATAAGATGGAGGATCTCATATAGTAGAGTTTGGGGCCTTGACAAGGTAGTGTTGCTTCCACATATATTTGAAAAGGTTATTTCTGAAATCTCTGTTTTTAATGCAGATTGTTAAATAGTTTAATTTGTTTTTTCTTGCTGGCTAGCTAGTGAATGTGCTGGGGAATTTTGTAATGTGTTTATTCTTCAAAGTGCACCTTCCGTTTAGAAGCTAGTTATAAAATGACTGGAGCAGTTGCCATTTTTAGTTAAACCTATTGTATGATCCAAATCAAACTGCTAATGAATAAACCCCAACCAAACCCCAAATAAAACCAAAATGAACCCCAACCAACCAATTCTTACTCTAACTCCAACTGCAAACTGTCAGCATAGCTTTTGCATACATTATAATCCTCAATTTTACCTCTAACTACTCTAACTTCAAAATCTTCAACTTAACCACTTAGGCCCCTTTCACACTTTTGCAACTCGTAAGTTGCATGTTTTTACCGCAATTCTTTGCTGCAATTTTGCCACAATTTGATGCGACTTGAAGCAATGCCTGTGTAATCCTTGGGTTTACGGACCTCAAGTCACATCAAAGTCGGATCAAAGTAGTGCAGGGACTACTTTGAAGTCGCACAGATATGAATGGTACTCGTTGTACACGTGTCAAAGGGGCCTTATCCAAACCATCAACTATCAACTTCAACCCTTTCCTCAACCTTTAACCAAACCTTTAAACTTTACCCTACAACTGTCAACCCTAACCCAACACAATCCTCAGTATTCAACCAAACCCCCTAATCACAACCCAACCCAAAAGGCAAACTGTAAATGAGAGTTGATCCTGAAATTCAGATGAACTTAGAATGAATTTCAGTATTATTTATGGCAGTTTGGATTCCCAAAGACTTTTGTAAGAGAGAAAAACATAAGGCCAACTTCTGCCTTATATCTTATACGATGTATATATCATACCTGCTTATGCTGTTACCTAGGAACCTTTTAGCTTGACTGCAATGCCAGTGGCTTCCAGTGGATTGGGCCGTTTTTTGCAGCATCAACTTGTTAGGCAGGGCTGCCAGGAGCTACCAAAACCATTCTGCACAGTTCATTTGCTGCTCTGCAATACACACTTTTTTGGAGCCTGATTCAGACTTCCATTTACTTAAATAGGGCTTCTAATCCCAAAAAGTTGAATTTCGGAGGTTTGCAAATTATTATAAAGTTTGGCCAAAACACAACTGATCTAATAATAATAATATTCTAGTTCAGGAATTTCTGAGGTTTGAAATTTTTTTAGATGTTGAGCAGCACAACTGATCAAACTAAGAAGTTTGCTTACCTCTACTGTTAACCTTAACCCTAACAAAAGCTGGAACCCTCAACTGAACATGTAAACCTCAACCAAACCCTAACCACTAACCCTACCATAGCTCCTAACCACAAATATCTAAAAATAATGCCAATGCATTTTTTAATGGAAGTGTCTTACAAAAAAATAAACCTACTCTTTGATATATGTATCCACAACAAGATTTTTTATTCCAATATAAGGTGTGCCAAGATTATGGGCAGACAAACATTTTCCAAAATATCTACATCAAACAGAGCTTGGTTGTAAAAGTTTTGAAGGATTTATGGCTAATGAATAATGAATAGACGTGTTATTCTTTTAGTTACAAATCAAAATTCAGACAAAACTCTGAATCACAATAGTAACGAATTTCAACTAATCCAAAATAAATTATAACGAAAACAACAAATTCATTGGTATTCATTTGTTTAATTTGGATGACATGATGCGATAGTTTGTAGCATCCAAAATTATTGGACATAATGAATGATCAGAATTGATTTGGATCCATATGTTTTAATTCTACTGAGCGTCGTGTGAATATTCTAATTCTTTTTGTATTGTGGTTCAGACCATTCGTTTAATTAGTATCCGCACAGACCAACAAACAAAGCCAGTTAGGAATGGGAAAATGAATTCAACTTAATAACATACGTATTCATTTGGATTCAATTGTTTTATTCAGATGAGAGCGGAGCTGTAGTCTTTGACTCTTGAATAACTCGCCAATTCTTTTTTCATTAACATTTTGAATTATTATAAAAAATGCACTACATATAAAATGGAAACATATTGCAATAAACACAGTATGGTAAAAAAGTGAAATTAGATGATTCATTTCAGAAAATATGAAACAATTTGGAATGAATATATACTGTATATTGGAAAAATCTGATCTGGTGAAATCTGTGCAACACAACAAAAATTTCACTACGCCTGCAACATCAAACTGTAAAGGAGACCTGTCTAATATTAACAGTATAAGGTTGGGTTCACACTGCAGCGGAGCGGCGCGGAGCGGCGCGGAGCGGCGCGATGCGGCGCTCCAGGCGATCTCAGGCGGCTTGCTAGGATACTTCTATAATAGAAGTCAATGCAAGCTGCCTGAGATCGCCCTGAAAATAGTGCAGGGACCATTTTTCTAATGCGGAGCGAAGCGATTCGCTCCTATTAGAACGGTCCCATTTGCACAGCATTGAGGCGAATCGTCAGACGACTCAAGTCGCTTGACATTTCGCCTAGATGTGAACGGGCCGCGAAGTCGTGCCGCTCCGCCCCGCTGCAGTGTGAACCGGCCCTTATACAGGATTTATACCGTATAGTGCCAACAGCTTGAGCAGCACTTTACAAAATAAATGTATTTCTAGTTAAAAAACAAAGGCCTTGCATACAGCTGTAAAAATATACTATAAATATTTACTATATAACCAAAATGGTAAATACATACTATTTAGTTATATTACATGACTACAACAAGCAGAAAAATGCCAATAACTTATCAATCTAAAACTACATAGATAAAAATCATCTTACATCACAGCAATGAAAGTAATTAAGTCTGCATATAAAACATCAGAAAAAAATAACATCCCTTGCAAAAAACTATACAGAAAACAGAAATTGGCTAGTTTTCAGTCTCTGCGAGTATTACCAAACGTCTACATCTATCACTCAAATATTTAGAAGAAATTGAATTTGAGACACATCCAGTAACCAGCTCCCTTTCTCCGGAAGTAATGTCAGCAATTTGCGATGAGCAGACGTCAGCCAGAATTCCTGCATGTTTAATCAGATCATTTGTCTCACTTATTAACTTACATAACTATAGCACCTGTCTGCATTTACTCTGGGGCCCATATGGTAATTCGCGATTTATTCAGTCATGGGCGATGGTGGCGTCAACAGAACAATGACTCATTTTGACTTTTCTGCGATGAAGTCTATTTAAAGTGCACCTGACATTTTGCAGTAAACATGCTGCAAAGAAGGAGAGCGGAAAAGAGAGGAAATGCTCTTATTCATTCATTATTAAATGGAATGGGTGATAATGATGCCCCCCCCCCCTACTGTTAAGTTCCATGTTCCATATCATCCGTCTCAACCCCCTTAGTAAATCTATTTTATTATTGCAGCTATATGGAGTGAGATGTTTGGAAAACTTAGGGGTTGATTTACTAAAGCTGGCGAGTGCAAAAAATGATTCCGCTGTGCATGCTAGCCAATCAGCTTCTAATCTCAGCTTGTGCAAAAGTCAGAAATAAGGAATAACATTTGAAATAATAATAGCTTATTATAATTTATAATAAGTTATAATAATAAATTAATAACTTATTATTTCAAATGTTCTTCCTTATTTCCGAATTTCCGAAATTCTGGAAATAAGAAAGAACATTTGAAATAATAATAGCTTATTATTATTTATAATAAGTTAAAATAATACATGAATAACTTATTATTTCAAATGATCTTCTTTATTTCCGAAATTCGGAGATAAGAAAAACATTTGAAATAATAATAAATACCTATTAAATTATAGGTATTGGAATTTTCTTGAAAATATGGCTATTAGTGATAAATTTCATATTTAAGTTCACTAACAGCCAAACTTTCAAGGAAATTCCAATACCTATAATTTAATAGTTATTAGTTAGTTATTATTTCAAATGTTCTTAGTTATTTTCGGATTTCCGAATTTCTGAATTTCCGAATTTCGGATTTTCGGCTGTTCCGATTGCCGAATTTCGGAATTACCGCAAGTTTCCGAATTTCGGAATTTCTGAATTACTGCAATTACCGAATTACCGCAAATCTCCGAATTACCACAATTGCTGAATTACTGCAAATTTCCGAATTTCGGATTTCCGAATTTTTTTAATTTACGAATTTCCGAATTCCAAGTTTTTTTAATTTACGAATTTCCAAAAAACGAAAAGCCATGCACAAGTCTATTTCTCATATTTATTTGTAAAAAATGTTGAAAACCATTTATCATTTTTCTTCCACTTCACAATTATGTGCCACTTTGTTTTGGTCTATCACATAAAATCCCAATTAAATACATTTACGTTTTTGGTTGCAACATGACAAAATGTGGGAAATTACAAGGGGTATGAATACTTTTTCAAGGCACTGTATATGTTTTCATGTTACGTACATGCATACTAAGTAATGTGTCAGTGAAACACTTCCAGGTATTTATTACTTCTCATAGAGATCACATGACTTCTTTGACAATTTGCTTTTCTTTCCAGGACAGCACCATCTTTGTATAGGCAGGCACTTTATTTAACCAGTACAGATCTGCGCTATAGGCGAAAGACGGCTACAGCGCGGATCTGAATTGCCGGGAGGATGTCCATGGACATCCGCCTCTTTGTGCGCTCCCCGTGCGCACTCACAGCAGGCGGCGGCGCGCTCTCGCGCCCGCCGCACGCTGCATGGGCGTTCTGTGAGGGGGGACATAACAGATCTACTGATCCCTGTGATCAGGATCAGTGAGATCTGTTATGTCCCTGCCAGCCCAGCCCCCATACAGTTAGAACACATACAGGGAACACAGTTAACCCCTTGATTGCCCCCTTAGTGTTAACCCCTTCCATGCCAGTGACATATTATACATTTATACAGTAATCAGTGGACATTTCAATTTCTGATCGCTGTATAAATGTCAGTGGTCCCAAAAAAGTGTAAAAAATGTCTGACATGTCCGTTGCAATGTCGCAGTCCCGATAAAAAATCGCAGATCGCTGCCATTACTAGTAAAAAATAAAAACCCCATAAATCATTTCCCATAGTTTGTAGACGTGATAACTTTTGCGCAAACCAATCAATATTCGCAGATTGCAATTTTTTTTAATACCAAAAATATGTAGAAGAAAATATATCTGCCAAAACTGATGAATAATTTTTTTTTTAGATTTATTTTGGATATTTATTATAGCAAAAAGTAAAAAATATTGTTCTCTTTTTAAAAATTGTCGCTGTTTGTTTATAGCGCAAAAAATAAAAACAGCAGAGGTGATCAAATACCACCAAAAGAAAGCTCTATTTGTGGAAAAAAATGATAAAACTTTTGTTTGGGTGCAACGTCACACGACCAGGCAATTGTAATTCAAAATGTGACAGCGCTGAAAGCCGAAAATTGGTCTGGGCAGGAGGGGGGTTTAAGTGCCCAGTAAGCAATGGTTAAAGACCTATAATCTTTAGTTATTTTTTTGGGGCATTAGGGCTCCTGCACATTATGGATTTGCAGGCGCATCGGCACACAACATAAAATATGTCTATTTGTTGTGCCTGGAAGCCCCAGATGCTGTGTTATTCTGCCCATAGGAATGAATAACAACATATGTCAGTACTGGCATGTACAGGTGCAAATGTATAGATGTATTTTTCTAATACGACTTTTATGCTGTACACCCATATGCCTGTAAATATGTGCATGAGCCTTGGCATTCCTACTTTAGGGTAGGGTTGCCACCTTTTCTTTAATCTAAACCCAAACACTTTAGTGGCAATTCATTTTAAGGGGAACTCTGATGACTCTGGTGTAAAGGGGAACTCTGATGACTCTGGTGTAAAGGGGAACTCTGATGACTCTGGTGTAAAGGGGAACTCTGATGACTCTGGGGGAACTCTGATGACCCTGGTGTAAAGGGGAACTCTGATGACTCTGGTGTAAAGGGGAACTCTGATGTAAGGGGGTTTTTGCTCACCAAAGCACCCACTTACTTTAGAGTTCCCAGCATTTCCCCTTAAATCAGGGTTCCCAAAGCCCCCCTTACATCAGAGTGCACAGGGCACCCCTTATATCTGAGTCCCCTTTATCTTAATGTACTCACTCATTAAGAGGAAGGAGAGAGAAGGGAGGTAGCGGGGAGACTTCAGACATTGGATTGTGAGCTCAATGAGGATGGAGGCTCAAGCATTGACACCTTTCATCCGCGATGTATCTGCTGGCTACTGAGCGTCACATTTCCAGCCCATGCATCCCTTTCCCAATCACGCCAAGGTTTGGGTGAGTGGGCAGTGTGGGTGGGCAGACAGAGGGATAAGGGCAGGAAGAAATCAAACCCTCTATCCTTTCCTGTCCTTGTATGGGGGGGGGGGGGGAGATTGCGCACACAGCTATGTACTTGGTGGTTGTGGTACTCAGTTACTTGGGGAATCACAGTCCATTCTCAATAATGTGTCCGGGTTTCAGGAGGTCTGAAACCCGGACACATGATTCCCAACCCAGACTGTCTGGGTGAATCCCGGACAGGTGGCAACCCTACTTTAGGGGCTTGTTTGAAGCTTGTTAAAATGGACATTTCACTAACTTTACAAGTCTGCATGAATGAATGTCACAATGTGTCAATACATAGCAACAATATAAATTTGTAATAAAGCTCCACCTTTTATCAAAAAAAGCTGTCCCAGAGTTCCAGTCCAGTGAATTTGCCTAGGCAGAGATGATGTCATCAGTCAGCTGCATGCAGGAGGAAGTCTCCTTGGCCCCAGTGATCAGCCTGCAACATTGTAACTTTGCAGCAAGTCACAAGGTAATAGACTACAGCAGGAGCTGATCTTTGTTTAACACAGCCAAGAACTGCACAGGCAACAGGATTCACATGATTGTGTCCAGTGGTGGCGGGGGGCAGCAAACAAATCACCCAAATACCCCCCCCAAGCGGTGGCAATCAGACCACCCGGGCGGCGCCCTGCATGCAGATTAGGGTCGGGCGCATGGATTGGGGGGCGGCGTCCCTGCACCCCACATGGAGAGGCCACCACTCTGTCATCTCTGAGCCAGCATCTCAGTCTGGGAAGTAGATGGTGACTCCAAATGATACCTGATCAAAGAAAACGCCATTCTTCTGAAGAGATAAGCAGATGCAGGCATTGTCAAGGGGAGTACTGTGATCTTTAAGACAGGTAATAAATACCTGGAAGTGTTACAATGGCAATTTTTTATGTGATGCTGAGTCTGCTTTTAAACTTACACTAAGGTTGGTCAATTCCTGCTGAGCCGGTTGAGATTGGAACCATTAATGTGCAGGCTGAGTGTGCCAATTTTATTGATCAATTAACTTGGGTACAACCAGCCTGCTGGATTCTCACATTGCCACTAGCAATAATCACTGTCTTCTGCCAATGGGGATGGCTTGCCCCCACCCCCCCGCTGGGAGAAGACAATGGGAGGGATTCCCGCATCAACACTGTGTGTGTTTATGGGGAAATCAAACAAATTTGCTCCATGTATGGCCAATCCTAATTTATTGGAATGCTATTAACTGCAGCTCTGTCAGAAAACTGACTTTAGTAGGCTTGTTATCTGTGCTCCTTCATATACATAATCTACAATCTAAAATGCAGTCAGGCACATTTAAAATGGCAAGCAAGTAAAATTGTAGAAGGAACATTAAAAAAACACCTTTCAGGTAAACTTTTTAAGAATGACTCAGAGCGCCCACTGAAAATACGCTACGGTGTTCCTTTCAATAAAACACAGATGTGTGAAGACTGTCATCAACAGTGCTGCAGAGGTAGCAGCTGCTTATCTGCATCCACACAGGGATATGCTGTGTGAACACCTGACACAGCAGGGAACGGTGTGAAATCTCCAGGGATTAGACGTTGTCTGGCTCGCTTACGGGATGATGAGCTGATGAGCGTCACCTGGGTTTATTCATATTTTCTGCGGATAAATATGAACTGTATATCTCTGTGCTGTTGCCTTGTACCAAGAAACATTCTCGAATGGTTAAAGTTGTGTGTCATGGCATAGGAAAGATGGACTGCTAGTACCTTTCACCTCCTTTTATGGAGAGCAGGGATGTGTGGAGGGATTTCAGCAAATGTTGAGAGTTGAGTAGAGTTAGTTTATTCACATATTTGTGGTGCATTAACTCATATGCGTACACGCGCTATGTTGAGTGTCTGTGTGCGTTGTGTTAAAACAGCCCTATGAAATGAATATGCGGTCAAACCATCATACCTGACACTTTTTTCTAATATAACTCACTCATTTTTTTTTTGGGGGGGGGGGGATTAAGGAGTGAAGTTGTTTGAGAATTTGGCAAAATGTCACCACAATTGACCACAATGGGGAAGGCGATTTTTGGTAGTTAAAGGATACCTTTACCTTTACTTTTGCAGAAGGAACTCCATACACCAGGGATATGCAATTAGCGGACCTCCAGCTGTTGCAAAACTACAAGTCCCATCATGCCTCTGGCCTCTGGTTGTCATGCTTGTGGCTGTCAGGGTCTTGCTATGCCTCATGGGACTTGTAGTTCTACAATAGCTGGAGGTCCGCTAATTGCATATCCCTGCCATACACCATACACTGTACTAGTAGCCTCAGAGCCTGAAAGCATCATAACGCTCACAATGGCAGGACATCATTGGCCAGCATGGCTATATGACTGTGCTGACCAATCAGAATCTGTTCTTTTTTTCTGTGATGCCCTTTCGAAGGAAGGCTCAGAAGAGATGCTCTTAGGTCAGGGGCCATTCTGACCAATGACCACTTGCCATTGCGAGCATTGTGATGCTAACAGTCTGCTAGAGCAGTGTATGGTGTACAGATCATCTTCTGTAAAATAATCCTTACTCTTAAGAGAGCAATGGGCTGTAAAGAATTATTAACCTCCCTGGCGGTATGATTATTTCAGATTTTTGGTGCTGAAAGCGGTACGATTATTTTGCATGGAAATTTGGCGTTTTATATTGTAGGCCTGTAATTCTTAGGAATAACTCACGTAAATCTGTCCAAACAAGAATCTAGTAGATATCCCGGGTATGATAACGTTTGAAACACAAAATCATAAATTATAATATATATGAAAAAAATATATATAATATAATAAATAACTATAAATAATTATCAAAGATGATAATATAATAATAAAATGTATTCAATAATGTAATCTAGTCAAAAACACAGAACTTTTCTCAGTTGCAGAATTGTTGCTGTCATCACTTTCAGTGTCTGATGATAAATTTCCCCAAAAATCAGTATCACTCAATTCTGCAATTGATTCTTATTTACTATTGGTGTTCTCTAGCTGATCAAAAACCACTTTTGACGTAAAGGGACACTTTTTTATGCCATGGACGTTCTCAAGTTTCCAGGCAGAAAGAATGGCATATATAATATAAAAGTGCATGCAGGGCACTGGACAAAGCACTAGGGACAAAGGGGATGCAAAATGATTTAATACAGTAAGGTAATCTTACAGATTACAGTGTACTGTATTTTTACTATGTGTTTCACTTTTTGAATTTGCCGCCAGGCTCCGCCCCCGTGCAGCGCGACGCTCGCAGGGAACGGAGCCCGGCACACTGGCATCGGGCGGAGGACACAACCCGCAGTCACAGCGCGGGACATCGCTGGATCCAGGGGACAAGGTGAGTAACACTGCCTGGATCCAGCAATGCAATCCCGAGTGTGGCTCGGGGTTACCGTTATTTGCAGTGAGCCACACTCGGGAATACCTTCAAGGAGGCTACAGGAATTTTTTAAAAAATTAAAATAATAAACATATCACACTCACCCACTCTGTGTAATGGTATTGCACAGAGCGGTCCCAAACCTCCTCTTCTGTGGTTTCACCATCGGTGCTCTTGGCTCTTCTTCTGCTGTCAGTCTATCGAAATTGTCTGTGCCATGGGTATCTCTGTGGGTCAGTAACAAGAGCTGCAGTCACTAAAAACTGCAAAGGAATATAAAATAGCACGCGCTGATAAATTATTGCTAAAATACATACCCAAAAAATGTATATAAATCCAATTTTTACCTTCTATTAACTATAAATTCAGCATAGTGTGATCAAAAATATATAATGCTTTAAATATATATCTTTGTGCAAAAGAGGTTCTTTGTTTCATATTAAATTAATTCATACCAAAATAGTCTTCAGTGTCCAATATATGCAATTCATAAGAATATAATAAAAAAATGAATTAAATAAATAGAAGTGGATGCACCAAATAATCAATCACAAAAAATCCCCAGTATCCATAAAAAACTGTTGGAAAAGTATTTTACCTCTAAAGTTCACTCCACCATAAAGTGTAAAGTATTGTTCTTTTCTTTTGAAGGGGAAAATCCATACCACCTGTCCTCCACCATAAGATTCCGGGTACTTACCTACAAATTTTAGCACAAAATGGGTCACTTATAGATAAATTGCTGAATTAATCAGTCACTCTTCTATCATTTCACACCAATATCAATGGGTAATGTGCCTTTCCAGCATATCAGGGGTTACACCAGTGCCTCAAAACTCTCCATTGCCTTGTAAGAAAGGAAAACACCACATAGTATAAAATCCTTTGACATTCAGTTAAAAATAGTATCTTGTATTGTCATGCCCGACACTAGGAATGACAGTGTGTATATTGGTAAGCACTGCTGGCTCCAGCCGCAAACAATGGCTGCGAGCGGATGGGTTTGTGTGGGATGACGTCACTCAACGAAGCTCTTCCCTAGTGAATCCTGATGCATGTGTTAAATAAGTAGTGGTCCAGGCATGCAATAGTTTATTTTAGCTGATTTTCAAGGAGCCGGCACCTGCCGGTGTACTTAACAACCAGGAAATAGCTGGTTGTTAAGGAGCAGGCACCCACTTGCATCCTTAACCCCCTAGGTACCGACAGAATGCAAATATGTGGGTTCTCGTGGGTGGGTCTTGGCGCAGAGCAGCCACATATTTGCCTTGAGCGCGCACTTCTTGGGATCAGGGGCGAATCACAGCTGTCATATGATCATAAACCCTGCCCCACCTCCCGGCATCTGAAACCTCTTAAAGGGCCTGGAGTCATCGGTGCAAAGGGGTTAACAAGCAACAAATAACTGGTTGTTAAGGAGCTGGCATCCGCAATGTTCTCAACAACTATGCCTCTGCTGTCAGTGGGTTTCTCCGAAGAATGTAAACAAAAGAACAGCCAGCATAATCCCCCCCCCCAATCTATACCAGACTTTTTTCAGGCAATCATCATAGCTTTATGAGTTAAATTGAAGGTTTCTGCTTTGGTATAATCTGTAATTTTGTAATGGAATCAATTTCTAATCACTATGCTCATTCCTAGCTGCAAGCCCTTAAAATGTTGGCAAATATGAGCGGAGCATGAATCATTCAAATGAATCCTCCATCATAGTTTATAGAACACCTGTCACGAGACTAGAATTCAATATGCAAAGGAGGCACTTCAAGGTGCTATTCTGTATCAATGCAATTTCATTTGTTTTCCTGGTTAAGTATTGAGAAATGCCCTTGGCTCATCCTTTGGTGCACTGCAGGAACAATAAGTTGCTAAAGCTCTGCACTGCATGGTGGTCAGAGTTGAGTTTGGATTTCAATTGACTTCAATGGGGCTTCTAGTTCAGGAATTCCTAAATTTGAGGGTTCACACATTTTTTAAATGTTGGGCTGAACTGGTTGAACATCTCAGAGGTTGGTCATCTCTGACCTATGACTGACTGTTAAAAAAGTAAATGAATCCTTATACAGCAAGGACAGGGGTTTTCATGAGTCCCAGGGGGCCCTGTAGCAGTGGATTGTGCACTCCAACCTGGAGTCACAGTCTTTGCCTCTGAAAGGATAGCTTAGTAAAGCCATTCTCAACCAGTGTTCTCTGAAACCCTAGGGTTCCTTCAGTGGTTGTATGATGTTCCTTGAGCCCCATCTGATGGTGCTTGCATAGTTCAAGGTCCAACGCCATTTGGCAGAGAGTGATACCAATGATTTTTTTAGCTGCCTATAAAGGACATTCTTTTCCAATCACCAATGTATTCTTCCCACTGACCCCTGCTATATTCATTTTTGCAGGGGTTCTGTGAATCCTGTAAATTATTTTAATGGCTCCTCTAGGATGAAAATGTTGAGAGAGGCTGGTTAGGTAGCTCATCTCTCAGGTAAGGTGTGTTTTAACTAACAATTGGTACATGATAATAATGATTAGTATTTTGTATTCTGTTTTGCACACTGACAGTTTCATGTACAAACATTTTTATGACTGCCCAGTGAAACCAATTATTTTCTTCCTGCGCTTTCAGGTTCCTATTCCAAACACCAAACATAATGCCGTTTTCTTGAGGGACAATCCAAAGGCTGCACAGGTGATCCTAATGTCTCCATATCACAATGGTGAATATCTCAGAACTGAAAATAAAAGTGATAGGAATGAAGATCAGAAAGGGAACCTGTCACACAAGAAGTTCCTCAACTTGACTGAAAATCCCAACACCAACATGGAACCAAAAACAGATGCAGACAGATGAGCAGGGATTCTGGCTATTTATAAAAAGACGCCACCAAAATATTTAAAATGCTTTTATAACAGGTTCACCGTTACATTTTTGAAATATTCTAATATATTCTTCAGGTTCAATATACTTCCTCAATATATCTGCAGTCATCTTCTAGAGGAGAGAGTTCAAGCTTTCTCCTCTACTTGAACATATAGTATCTCACAAAAGTGAGTACAAATTTCACATTTTTGTAAATATTTTATTCTATCTTTTCATGTGACAACACTGAAGAAATTACACTTTGATACAATGTGCAGTAGTGAGTGTACAGCGTCAGCTTGTATAACAGTGTAAATTTGCTGCCCGCTCAAAATAACTCAACAAACAGCCATTAATGTCTAAACCGCTGGCAACAAATGTGAGTACACCCCTAAGTGAAAATGTCCATATTGGGCCCAATTAGCCATTTTCCCTCCTCTGTGTCATGTGACTCATTAGTGTTACAAGGTCTCAGGTGTGAAGGGGGAGCAGGTGTGTTAAATGTGGTGTTATCGCTCTCACTCTGTCATACTAGTCACTGGAAGTTCAACATGGCACCTCATGGCAAGGAACTCTCTGAGGATCTGAAATAAAAAATTGTTGCTCTACATAAAGATGGCCTAGGCTATAAGAAGATTGCCAAGACCCTGAAACTGAGCTGCAGCACGGTGGCCAAGACCATACAGTGATTTAACAGGACAGGTTTCACTCAGCACAGGCCTCGCCATGGTCAACCAAAGAAGTTGAGTGCATGTGCTCAGCGTCATATCCAGAGGTTGTCTTTGGGAAATAGACATATGAGTGCTGCCAGCATTGCTGCAGAGGTTGAAGGGGTGGGGGGTCAGCCTGTCAGTGCTCAGACCATATGCGGCACACTGCATCAAATTGGTCTGCATGAATGTCGTCCCAGAAGGAAGCCTCTGTTAAACACGATGCACAAGAAAGCCCGCAAACGGTTTGCTGAAGACAAGCAGACTAAGGACATGGATTCCTGGAACAATGTCTTGTGGTCTGATGAGACCAAAATAAACGTATTTGGTTCAGATGGTGTTAAGCGTGTGTGGTGGCAACCAGGTGAGGAGTACAAAAAAAAAGTGTGTCTTGCCTACAGTCAAGCATGGTGGTGGGAGTGCCATGGTCTGGGCCTGCATGAGTGCTGCTGGCACTGGGGAGCTACAGTTCATTGAGATGAATGCCAACATGCACTGTGACATACTGAAGCAGAGCATGATCCCCTCCCTTCAGAGACTGGGCCGCAGGGAAGTATTCCAGCAAGATAACGACCCCAAACACACTTCCAAGATGACCACTGCCTTGCTAAAGATGCTGAGGGTAAAGGTGATGGACTGGCCAAGCATGTCTCCAGACCTAAACCCTATTGAGCATCTGTGGGGCATCCTCAAATGGAAGGTAGAGGAGCACAAGGTCACTAACATACACCAGCTCCATGATGTTGTCTTGGAGGAGTGGAAGAGGACTCCATTGGCAACCTATGAAGCTCTGGTGAACTCCATGCCCAAGAGGGTTAAGGCAGTGCTGGAAAATAATGGTGGCCACACAAAATATTGACACTTTGGGCCTGATTTGGACATTTTCACTTAGGGGTGTACTCACTTTTGTTGCCAGTGGTTTAGACATTAATGGATGTGTGTTGAGTTATTTTGAGGGAACAGCAAATTTACACTGTTAAAGAAGCTGTGCACTCACTACTTTACATTGTAGCAAAGTTTCATTTCTTCAGTGTTGTCACATGAAAAAATATAATAAAATATTAACAAAAATGTGAGGGGTGTACTCACTTTTGTGAGATACTGTATCAGTGCTTGGAAAAGAATCCCACTTCTGTAAAACCTGTATATGTCAGTAGCAAATAGAAATGTAAACGCACCCCCTGCTGCTTATTCGTTAATTTTGTAGTCAGAACTGTTTGCAGCCTCTCAATGAAACTGAATTC
This sequence comes from Glandirana rugosa, assembly GCA_018402905.1. NCBI lineage: Eukaryota > Metazoa > Chordata > Amphibia > Anura > Ranidae > Glandirana > Glandirana rugosa. Next base: position 911,275 of record BLSH010385715.1, on the reverse strand, counting down.
ATGGAGTCGTGGATTACATTCTTAGCAAGATCTTTTGGCCAGTGAAGGAATGAGCATTTACTGGCACACATGTAAATCATGTGTCATAAGTTTTGCACTCTATAATTTGTCTATTATTCAGCAGGTAATAACCAGAGAACACACAAATTAAATTAAATAACATTTATTCATAAATTTGTATTGTGGCTAATTAAAGTATAAGCCTTGAAGAAATATTTTTGTTTTGTTTTGAAGAATGGGGAGGAATCAGAACCACTGTATTATACTGTACTGGATTTCATTATTATCTGTATGTTTCCCCATACATACTGCCACCAGACAGGAAGTGATAGAAAATTTCCAACAGCAACACAGACAGAAATAAAAATTCCATAATTTTTGCTAGAGTAGGGAAAAGCTAGAAGCCCTGTCAGCTTTTTATTTCTGTCTGCTTCCCTGTAGATTTCCCCTCACTTCCTGGTTGGTGAAACCATTGACAGCAGTTGACAGCCCCAGATGGCTTTAAAATTCCACAGGGATCTTAACCCATCCCAACATTATCCTAAAAAAATAAAATCGGCTTGACATACACTTTATTTCTTAAAAGCTGCTCAAGTCTGGAATTTCTATATAAGCTCCAAGCCTTATGGTGCTACCTAGGTTGACAGGTGTATAATTTGCATAGGTTGAATAATTTTGTATTCTTATGTTTATAACACTTCTCAAAGTATGTTATGTTACCTAATGTAAGTAAGTAATAAATATTGTATATTTTCATTGTGATTATCTTTTCTAAGGTTAATCTACTGTGCACACCAACAATGCAGCAGGTACACCACTGCGACTTTCACTTTGCATCACAGCTTGGGATCTTTGTTTAATATCTACCCAGGACGCTGGCCACTTGGAGTTTATTCTCTCTGAGCTTGTGTGGAATTTCACACACAATCCAAGAACATGCTGGTAGGTCATTTGCCTTCTACTCAAATTGGTCCCACTATGTGTGTCAGTGTATATGACCATGGCAGGGCCATGAGAACATCATGGCCCTGTCTTCATTAAAGGCCCGTCATTTCATGAATGTCCTACAGGACAACTTCATGTCCCAATTGGTGGATTCCCCAACTAGAAAGAATGCCCTGTCAGATCTATTAATTACCAACAATGCAAATCTGGTCTCAGATGTGGCAGTTCGTGATAACTTGGGATCTAGTGACCATAGAATGATAGCATTTAGGGTAAATCACAAGAAAGAGGCAAGAAGGTAGCACTAAAACACTAAACTTTAAGCGGGCCAATTTTTCAAGACTGAGGTCATTACTGCAGGACTTAAATTGGGACATAATACTAGATAAAATGAACACAGAAGAAAAATGGGAATGCTTTAGGAGCATATTAAATAAGGGTATCACACAGTGCATTCCAGTGGGCAATAAATTTAAAAGAGCGAAGGTGAAACCTGGGTGGTTAAACCGTAATGTGTAAAGCCTCATTAAAGAGAAAAACTTGGCCTTTAAAAAATATAAAGGGGGTGGGTCACCTTCTGAATTAAAAAAATACAAGGAATGTAACAAGAGGTGCAAAAATGCAATCAGGACAGCTAAACAAGATTATGAGAAACACATAGCAGAGGAGAGTAAAAAAAAAAAAAAGAAATTCTTTAAATATATTAATAATAAAAAGGCAAAATCAGAGCAAATTGCACACTTAAAGGATGATAATGTGAGGATGGTCACAGATGACACAGAAAAGGCAACTGTATTAAATACCTTCTTCTCCTCAGTTTTAACAAAGGAAAAGGAGAAGTTTACAGACCGCAACCATACGGTTAGTGCCACAGCAGAGGACATACCCTTGTGGCTAACGGAGGCTGGAGTCAAAGAAAAACTAGATAAACTTGATACAAGTAAATCACCAGGACCAGATGGCTTACACCCGAGAGTCCTCAGTGAACTCAGTCAGGTTATAGCCAGGCCACTGTTCCTAATATTTGTGGATAGTATAATGATGGGAGTGGTACCAGCCGATTGGAGGAAAGCCAATGTGGTGCCAATATTTAAAAAAGGGCAGAGATATATTCCTGGGAATTACAGGCCAGTCAGCCTAACATCAATAGTGGGTAAGTTATTGGAGGGGATACTTAGAGACTATATCCAAAAATTATCTGAGAAGGGTAACATCATTAGCAGTAATCAGCACGGGTTTATGAGGGGTCGTTCCCACCAGACAAACCTGTTAACATTCTACGAGGAAGTGAGCGGCCATATAGATAGGGGGAGGTCAGTGGATGTGGTGGTGTACCTGGATTTTGCAAAAGCTCCCCATAAACGCTTGATTTACAAGCTGAGATCTGCAGGTATAGACCATAAGGTTTGTTCTTGGGTAAAGAACTTGTTACAGGAGCATATCCAAAGGGTGGCGATTAATAATGTGTACTCAGACTGGTCTAGAGTGACGAGTAGGGTACCCCAAGGATCTGTCTTGGGACCAATTCTATTCAATTTATTAATTAACAACCTAGGGGAAGGGATTAATAGCTCTGTCTCAGTTTTTGCTGATGATACAAAAATAAGCAGGGTAATAACATCGCAGCAGGATATTAACATTTTACAGAATGACCTGAACAAATTAAAGGAGTGGGCAGACAAATGGCAAAAGAGGTTCAATGTAGAGAAATGCAAAGTAATGCACTTGGGGCAAAAAACATAAAAGCTCAGTAACATAAAAGGGGAGAGCCTCTGGGGTAATCAAGAATGGAGAAGGATCTGGGGGTCCTAGTAGATGACAGACTGAGCAATAGCATGCAATGTCAAGCAGCAGCAACCAGAGCAGGTAGAATATTAGCATGCATAAAAAAAGGGATATGCTCCAGGGATAAAACTATAATTCTGCCACTTTATAAAACCCTGGTTAGGCCACATCTGGAGTATTCTGTCCAGTTCTGGTCACCCTTCCTCAGACAGGATGTACTGGAGCTGGAGAGAGTCCAAAGGAGGGCAACTAAACTGATAAGAGGAATGGAAGACCTCACTTACGAGGAATGACTGCAGGCGCTAAACGTATTCTCTTTGGAAAAGCGACGCTTGAGAGGGGACATGATTTTGATCTATAAATATCTCAATGGGGATCCTAGCATAAAAAAGAAACTGGTTAGTCTTAGGGAATGTAGGAGGACAAGGGGACACACTGAGACTGGAAGAAAAGCAGTTTAATCTGAGAATGCATAGGGGGTTCTTCACTGTCAGGGCAATAAAGACGTGGGAACGCTCTTCCACAACTAGTAGTGACTGCAGGTAGCATGGGCATATTTAAAATAACTATTGGATGTTTATATCAATGAATATAACATACAGGGATATGGTTACTGACAGGCGTACACCTACACGGGTTGAACTGGATGGACTCTTTTTTCAACCTTAACTACTATGTAACTATGTAACATAAGTTCCTTCAGGAGTAGAGACTCATGTGAAGGTTCCAGTGCTCCCTTTAACCAGTTGCACAAAGAAGTATTTTCTAAAAATGCCCTCCTGGGCTAAAAAGGCAAAATGTATGAACCCAATAAGTGTGAACTGTGCCAGCACTTTATGTGCTATTCTAACACAAATATATCAACCAAACAAAAAAAAAAGGAAAAATAGTACAACACTCCCTAGTGTTGAAAGCCTAATGTATACTCAATAAACAAATAATCACCTTAGTGAAAAACATACAGCAGTGTCATCACATCACAACAGTAAATACAAATCATAAAAGCCCTACCTTTCAAAATTATACAATCATAACGCATATACAACTATACCAGCCTATTTAAAATGTGACCCAAAAGTATGCAATGTGCTCTTCAGTGCTCAGTCTTTACATACTGCTCCACATGGACCCTGCATTGAAATTATTGGCACACACCACCACTTTGTGTTTTTTTCCCAATTTAAAGTGGAAGGAAAGGCTTGATTTCAATTAACTGCATGCAATCAGTTACACCATACTAGTGCAATGATATATGTAAAATGTGTAAAAGATGTTTCGTTAGTGGCATTAGAGGCACTCTTCTCTGTAGCTCTTGCAAGCCAAAGAAAGGATAGGAGGGGCTGAAGAACTTTCCTGTTGGAGCTCTAATAAATGAGGGCGGCATCACAGATGGTGCTGGGCTGGGTGGGGTATGGGTGGGGCAGTCAGGGCATAGGCACGGCTTGATGGGGTAGAGGTGGGACTGGATGGGATGAGGTGGAACAAGGTGGGATAGGGCAGGGCTGTTTGGAGCTGTGCTGTGACACATACACAGACATTGACAACGGTTCCAGAAGTGCCTCTGTGCAGCCACATTCGACTGTACAGACACTCCATTGTAGGTACAGCTCAGGAGGGTTGCTGATTGTCTAGATTAAACTATTATTTTTAATCAGACAATTGGCAATTCCAACAATCCATAATGTAAGCGTTTTAGTTATTATACATAATAACCAAGGGAAGATTTTCATTTTTATTTTATTCTTTTCATATTATTCCACTTTAATAATAAGATGAACTCTCACCTTGCACAGGTGGGACCTGATTACCATAGGTCCATACTATGCCTTTCCCCTTTAACCACTTGACCTCCGGAAGATTTATCTTCCTTCATGACCAGGCCATTTTTTGCGATACGGCACTGCGTAACTTTAGCTGACAATTGTGCAGTCGTGGGATACTGTACCCAAATCAAATTTATGTCCTTTTTTCCCCACAAATAGAGATTTCTTTTAGTGGTATTCGATCACCTCTGCGGTTTTTAATTTGTTGCACTATAAACAAAAAAAGACTGTCAATTTAGAAAAAAAAAAACATTTTTTTTACTTTCTGCTATTAAACCTAATTTAAAAAAAAAATCAAATTTCTTCATAAATTTTGGTTTGTGCATAGTGTCTGCAAACTATGGGATATTTTCATTTATTTATTTTTTACTAGTAATGGCAGCGATCATAGTAGCATTGTGAAATTGCGGCAAACATTTTGACACTAACTGACACTTTTGACACTTTTTGGGGACCAGTGACACAAATACAATGATCAGAGCTAAAAATTTGCGAAGGCGTTAACATCAGGGGAGATCAAAGGATTAGCTGCGTGCCTAGCCAGTGTTGTACTATACTGTGTGAGGTGCTTTTACTAGAGGAAGAGATGGAATTTATTCCCTGCTTTGTAGGGACACAAACTCCATCCCTTCCCTCCTGTCAGAACAGCGATCTGCCTTATTTACATAGGCAGATAGCAATTCTGTCTCTCTGTCTGACGATCGGCAGGTGCCGGAGAATATCGGGTACCCTGCACCCGCCGATCGGCTTCCGCGGTGTGTAATCACAGTGGAAGAGAGCCACTGGCAGTGCGCATGCGTGCCCCCTACCCGGAAGTATCGGATCATGTATATGTATATATATATATATATATATATATATATATATATATATGTGTGATCCGATGCACATGTGCTGCCCTCTAGCAGTAAAACTGCTATAGGGCAGACCTAAAGTGGTTAAAGGGATATATGTAATACCACCACCTGGTCTCCTCCACTGCACAGTATATCCTGTTAGCACCCCTTCACTTAAAGGATGACTGCAATAACACCACTCCTTTTCCATGCCACAGGTAGGCACAAATATATTCCCAAAGATAAAAATAAAAACTAATAATACTATCCATTTAAAATGTTTATTAAATGTAAAAAGATACACTGCAGGCAAGTGTATTTCTGCCTTCCTGCACAGGTGGCGCTATTCTATAGGTGGCAGAAGCCCTTTCAGTATCCAGGTGCCTTGTTGCAGACCGCCTTCCAGCCACCTCCTCTGTCAGATGATACCGCACATCATAAGCTGTTTCAGGTGTTCTCTGCAAAACAGAACTGTCATTTGCAAAACTCTAAGTGCAGACGAGCCTGTTCTGTTAGGGCATTCAATTAAAAAACCTTCTGCTGAAGAGGATCCTCCCCCAGCCCCCCCATATAATAACCTGAGCCTGATCTTGATCCACCAAAGTGCACAATAGCAGCAACTCTCCCAGCTCTGTCCCTCCTCACTGGGCAGATAGTTAGCAGTGGGAGCCATTGGCTCCCACTCTTGTCAATCAAATCCTATGATGAGGGAGAAGGGTTTACGGTTGAGCCCTGCTTTCTGTGTCGATAGATGCAGGCAGCAAGGCTTGGGAGTGAGCCCGCATGATTGCCCTCATAAAAAGCGGCTTTCCATCTGGGCACTCAGCAGGGTGGGCGGAGCCAGGAGCGCCGGCGGGGGGACCCACGATGAGGAGGATCGGGGCTGCTCTGTGCAAAACCACTGCACAGAGCAGGTAAGTATACCATGTTAAAGGCAGCTTTAACATCACTTTAAGGCCAAACATTTGCATTTTAACATGTGTGCAAAACCTTAAAAAAGGGGGTTTAGTCAGATTTAACACACACATATATCAGCTTTCCTGAAGCTTTTTTCCTTTGCTACTGTACATTATCCAGCACACCATATGTAAGTCATGTAATTTACTTCCCAAATCCTCCTTGTTCATCCGTGTTAAATATGGAAGACACTAATAATATTGTTTCAGAGACAGGCATTGTTCTGATTAGATTTCTCATTAAAATGCAGCATCACGGAGTGGATGGTTCTCCTTTTTTATTGTACATTTCAAATCACTTTTCTCATAAAGACCATTAATGCTGGTTTGTATTTACATGAAAATGCAGACAGAATTTGTCTTTCAGTTTCATATCTTTTTATCTATCTATATGTCCAGAGCTTTTTTCTCAGAGAATAGGTTCAAGTACTCCCCCCTTCTGAGACACCCCTTGTCTTTGCCCACTACCCACCTCCTACCTATCCACCTCTCAGTATCCCCCCTTTTAGAGAATACAGAATCAAATATCATTTTGTGTGCCAAATTTGTATGAAATGTGTTAATAATAACAAGAAAAACAATAAAATAGATCCCCTGCAGCCTGCAACAGTAGACCCCCACCCACCCAGCAACAATAGACCCCCGCAACAAATAACCCCTCACCCAGCAACAATAGATCCACCCCAGCAAACATACACCTCAAGTGGATTTGCCCACCAGCAACAATGGATCTCCCAGCAGTCAGCAATAAGAGACCCTCCAGCAGCCAGGTATGATAGACCTGGTTTTCTACAGTAGATCCCTCCCAGCAAAATTTGACCCCCAGCAACAATAGATCTCTCGTCAGAAACAATAGACCTCCCCAGCAACAGTAGCCCTCCCCAACAACAATAGATCCCTTGCAGCTAACATTAATAGACCATCTAGTATGCTTTGGCGCCTCTTTCTATCACATGCATTCAGTGCTGGAACTGCTTTCCCCACGTTCCCGCTGAAAAAAAGCCCTCAATCTACCTCTCTATCTGCAATGTATCTATCTTCTATCTATTTATCAATATCTATCTTCTATATATTCTATCTATCGCACACTACATAAGCCTGCATTTCTTTTATTAAAGCAGATAAATCTCCCCACAATTCCTTTTTGCGTATGTTCTGTTTTTTTGCTTCTCGGGTTTGAAGTCTTAGCAGGCCAAACACAAAGAACATAATTCAACATGCCCGAAACTTGCACTGCAATTACCTCCAAGCGTTGCAATTGTTCCGTATAATTAATATCTAAAAGCTGAAATCTACACAACAGTAAATGGTAAAATAATTACACAGGCTTGCTTTATACTACCTCTAAATTAAACTTTTCAATAAAATACTGGCAGTCCTACATCTCTATTCAAACTGAATTCCTCTGTATAGAATGAGATAGCATGAAGAGGGTTGAAGGCTAAAATATACTGTACATAGATGCCTAAAATGCTGTAACACACAGGCAGGGCTGGATTTACATCTCAAGAGCCTATAGGCAGAAAATTCTGAAATGCTCAAA
>BLSH010385715.1:787788-802196 GCA_018402905.1 Glandirana rugosa | reverse complement strand
GTTTTTTTTTTTTTCCTATGGTTACCGACACACTCCGGCCAGATTTACAGATAAGACGTGTTCCATGTCTGTTCAGAACACCCTAGGTACGGACCAAGTAAAATTATTTCCAATCGAACAAGTGAAACCGACACCTGTCCGCCGACCATTCAACTTCTGGGTCTCCAAATTGGCTACATGGCCTGAGCTTGCCCTTTATGCCTTGGAGGTGCTGGCCTGCCCTGCAGCCATTGTATTGTCTGAACGTGTGTTTAGCATGGCAGGGGGCGTTATCACAGACAAGAGCAGCCGCCTGTCCACAGCCAAAGTGAACAAGCTAACCTTTATTAAAATGAACCAGGCATGGATCCCACAAGACTTGTCTGTACCTTGTGCAGAATAGACATTTAGACCGGCCTCACACAGCCATTGGTATCCTTTTTTTTTTTTTGAATATGTCTCAATATTTTGGGGGCTACCCCAATTCTAAAAAAAACAAACAAAAAACGGTGTTGGCTACCTCCTCCTCCTCCTCCACCACTTCCACCTACACCGCCACGGTCACTGCCTCCTCAACCTCCAGGCTCCTACTCCACATCCACCTCCTCCTCCAATTTTTTTTTTTATGTCATTTTAAGTTATTTCCCTATCCACATTTGTTTGCAGGGCACTTGCTCTACTCTTACCCCCATTTTGCTTCTTTTTGCAGCCTTCTAGCCCTTTCCATAACTTTTTTACAGCCATTTTTGTGCCCAAAAGTTCGGGGCACCATTGACTTCAATGAGGTTCGGTGTCCGGGGTCAAGTTCGGATCGAGTTTGGTGCTGAACCCGAACGTTTTCACGAGGTTCAGCCGAACCCGATGAACTCGAACATCCAGGTGTCCGCTCAACTCTAGTTATGAGCAACATAGCTCAATAGTATATTCGGGCTGCTTTTAGGGGATTCCGAACCCCAGAATAACCCCAAGAGCGAATGCACACACTTCAATTACAATAAATCACAATATGGCACTATGTACCAGATTGGTTACCTTTACTCACAGTTGGCTCTTTTGAGTCTAGGCATGAGGAGAGCAGAAGACTGACCCTTTTTATGTCAGACCTCTCTCTTCTATCTCCTGACACCACAGGCCCAAATAACAACACTGTATTCAAATAATAGTTAATGGCTTTAAAGTGATACTAAATGCTTAATTTTTTTTTTTTTAAATAACAAACATGTCAACTCATCTCCTCTGTGCAGCGGTTTTGCACAGAGTGGCCCCTAACCCCATCTTCTGGGGTCCTCCAGCTGTGCTTCGGGCTCCTCCTCTTCTCGAGTGACCACCACAGGGAAGTGCTTCCCTGGGGACACCCGTGCAGGCGTGCTCCCGAGTCCTGCTGTTGCGTATATTCACACAAACAGCGGAACTCGGCCACGCCCTACGGCTACTGTGTCATTGGACTTGATTGACTGCAGCGGGAGCTGATGGCTCCTCTGCTATCAATCAAGCCAATGAGAACCGGAGCAGCTCGAGTGAGCTGCAAGGCTCATCCCGACTGCGGGATTGTCTTGGCCTCAGGTAAGTAATAGGGGGCTGGAGGGGGTGCTGCAGGTGTTTTTTCACCTTAATGCATAGAATGCATTAAGGGGAAAAACCTTGAGGGTTTACAACCCCTTTAACTTCTCAGATGAGCTGTCCCGCACACCCACTGCATATACAGAGCCCTGAATATGTGTGTGTGGGCCCGTATGATACTAGTGACTTCAGTCCCTTTGAAGAAAGAGGAGTCTTGGCATCTTCCCTAGCCACACTGATTGGTGCACTTAAACTCCTGGATGACAGGCCCAAATAATATAACTGGCCCGGATTATCAAGTAAAGAATGCAAGATCTTCCTCAGCAGGGTGAAAGGATAATGGCGTCTGTATACAGTGTCCCTGTATCTGAATGGACTTGTGTCCTGCGGCACTACAAGTATCAGCAAGGTGACTACCAGCAACGATGTCTGTATACAGTGTCCATTTAACTCCCTCTGTGTGCAGTGTCCCTGTTTCCTGCAAATGGCCAAAAGCCCCTCACCTAATCCTACAATCAAGGCCCAAACAAATGTCCTGGAACAGGCAGGCTTTCCTGGTGGCCTGACTGGTTACCCCACACTGGGAGGCCTCATCGTCAGTGCAGGTGTGCCCGGATATGCACCTGGGATCCCCCTCTCTCAGGCTGGACGTCACGACTGGAAGTGGAGGCCTAAAATCACGCAGTGAAATGACCTGGGAGGACAGTACCTCTCCCCTAGGCCTGTTCTCTTCCTCTGCCTTGTGCTGACTGAATTCCCTCAGGAAACAAGATGGAGTCTAGTTCCTCTCCTGCTCTCACAGCATGCTGGTCTTAGTAGTTTCATGCCCCATACAAAGCAATGGGGCCACTTGGTCAGGGGACTACCTATCCCAGAATTCATTGCAGCTGCTTCCTGTGGCTTGTTGGAGTTCCTCCGATTGGCTGCTGTAATTGGCTCCTTTAATTGCTTCTGTCATTGGCTTCTTCTCTAGCCAATAGGAGCACATGAAGGAAGCAGAGAGTGGGGGGATGCCCTGTGCGAGCGCTGTTCACATTACATTAAGTTCAGTCAGTGAAGACAAGAATGAGGGGGAGAAATTCCCCCGCAGGGCTGACAGGCATACTCTCCCATTGAAAAGCCTGCATACTCGCGACGACCAGCTTGGAGGGGTTGCAAGTGAAAGTAGACACCCGCTACATAACTATGTACATTCATAAATTCCTTTTTAGTTCAATGGTAATGCACCTAAAATGCATGTAAAATGCATGTAAAATGCATGTAAAATGCAAACCACCTAAAACACACCACACAGATGTGATCTGGGGTTAGAGCTAGGGTTAGGAAAGGTTTCTTCACAGTAAGAGCTGTGAAAATGTGGAATAGACTCCCTCCAGAGGTGGTTTTGGCCAGCACGGTTGATTGCTTTAAAAAAGGCCTGGATTCTTTCCTTAATGTAAATAATATAACTGGGTACTAACATTTTTAGGTAAAGTTGATCCAGGGTGAATCCGATTGCCTCTCGGGGAATCAGGAAGGAATTTTTTCCCCCGTTATAGCAAATTGGATCACGCTTTGCTTGGGTTTTTTGCCTTCCTCTGGATCAACTGTGGGTGAAGGATTTTATATGGGATTATTTGGTTATATATATATAAATGTTTTTTTTTTTTGGTTGAACTAGATGGACTTGTGTCTTTTTTCAACCTGACTAACTATGTAACTATGTTAGGGCTAACATAGGGATGGAATTTGGATTCACACCATTCATGGTTTCGCAGCTTTGATTTTGCATGCGCCTGCGGACTTATGTGGGATTTTGCTGGGTCAAACCTTTTTAAATCTGCAATATACTGGATGTCCTCTGAATCATAGTCACTTAGAAGGGACAATAATGGTGAAAATTCGATAAGCCAGCACCCTCACTCCAAAATATGGGCTCACCTTAGTCATATTGTTGTTGTATATTGGAACCTTTAGGGGGAGCTGACAATCTGTATGAGCTTAGGGAGATCCTACTTAACTATGCTATCCTATGCAGTGGCCGAATGTCAAAAGAAACTGTCTGACATTCGGACACCTGCTCCTGTGTACTGCAGCTGGTATGACAGAAGCCGGACGTTCAGCCGGCTTCTGTCGAAGAGGCATGACTTAAAAAGGTCAGCCAACCGGCTCCGGATCAGCGCTCTCAGCCTTTGGCGGAGGGCATCCCCCTGTCAGAACACAACAATGTCATCCGTGGGAGATGGTGTGTCCCCCAGAAGGTGCAGGAAGATGATGGCAGGATAAATGAGAGAGAGAGACTCACCGAGTGGACATCCCCTTACGCACATGATCACACATCATGCACAAGCACTTGAAGGCCTCGGTACTGCAGTCCCAGTAGCTTTCATCTGACTAGGGCTTTGGTTGCCGCTTTGGTCTGTGGAGAAGAAGACACACACCGTCAGACACACAGCATTTTGTTGGGTGGCCTCTTCTGGTCTGGTGGCTGCTCCACCACACCACCAACCGCTTGGCCCCCCTCCTCTGATGGTTCGAGGTGGTGGAGCAGCTGGCAGACGACGGAAGACCGCCAACCACAATGCTGTGTGTCTGAGGGTCAGACAGCTGACGGTGGGCCATTGCGATAGGGCTCTTTTTGTCTCCCATGCTATGACAGACAAGGAGAATTGGATGGGAGACCCAGGGGTCAGTTAGTGGGGCCCGGACAGCCAGGCGGCGGGAGCTTGATCCATGATCACCCACCAGCTGTCTGACACCGCATCATCAGACACACAGCATTGTGGTGGGCGGCTGTGGAAATGCCACCGTGGACCTGTGCCAGCCTCTCTTCATCTGCACTGCTCCACATCCATCCAGCCTCCATCTCCACCACATGCCGCCTACCAACCCTCCGACAGAGCATTGTGGTGGGTGGCTCAGCTGTGTGGGAAAGCCACCTCAGACCTTGGCCAGCCTCTCCTCATCTACAGTGCTCCACACCCATTCAGCCTCCATCCATCCATCCATCCATCTCCACCACATGCCGCCAACCCCCTATCACAGAGCATTGTGATGGGCTGTGGGTGGCTGTGGGCCAGCCAGCCGGCCTCTACTTATCTACAGTGCTCCATCCATCCATGATCCTTTCTACACATGAACCCCCCCTAGAGCATGTGCTGGTGGCTGTGGTGGCGTGGGCCCAACCACCATGGGCCTGTAGCTACCTCTCCTTGTCTGCAGTGGTGTCTGTTCCCACTCCAATCCATCCAGACAGCAGGCTCCATCCATCAAGATCCAGTCCACCCCCCCACCCTCCTCCCCACCGGCGGGATGCTCGGGTTCTCTCCAGACTGTGTCATGCCGCAATGTCCACTCCCACTGGGCCAGTAACATGACTCAAATAAGTCTCACCAGTCTTCCATCGATTCACTCTGCCGCTGCCACAATGGGAAAATGATCGGTACTTAAGGACTAAGAATGAGAACCACTGCTTTAGAAGACCACCAGCGTTGGACCAAGAAAGGACAGCACTGGAGCATGGAGAGGGTAAGTGAAGATTGGCACGATTTATTTTTTTATACAAGAGAGAGGGTATTTACAATTAAAAAAAAAATACTGGAGTTCTGATTTAAAGCGGAGTTCTGGCCGAAATATGACTTTTAAGATAAAAATACCCCTTGAATACTCATGCCTCGTGTCATGTAACAAAGATATGCTGTAAACTATGCCCAGTTTTCTATTTGTACAGCATCATTTTCTTACTTCTCCAGTCTCCAGTGTGGGCATCTGAAGCCACAGTGTCCTTCTTCTTGGATTCTGTGCATGCACCTGCCGATCTCGTGCATTTGCAGTGCGGCGCAATCTTGATCAGCTTGGCACGGTACAGCCATGTCAAGCTGACCAAGATTTTCCATAGATGCCTGTGCAAAACAGGAGAAGTGCCATGCCAATCTGACCAAGATTTTCCATAGACGCCTATGCAAAACAGGAAGAGTGCCAGGTCAATCTGACCAAGATTTTCCATAGATACCAATGCAAGAAGGGAGCAGTGCCATGCCAAGCTGACCAATCCAAGATTTCCCAGGAGCCAATGCAAAACTGGAAATGACGTACGGCGCCGTGGCCCCTAAAGGAGGAAGTGAATTTAGATATAGGAATAAATGAGGTAATTGAACAGAAAAAATAAATAAATTCCCAATTCATTTTAAGGATGCACATGCTGCATGGTGAGGAGTGAAAAATGTAGATGGAACTCCGCTTTAAGCTTAGCATTAAATAGGGTTAGCTTTGTTTATCAACAAACGCCATGTAACCACTTTTTTTCAAGCATATTTCACCTAAGTGGCCAAAAGAATGCCAAGTTTTAGATCAATCTGGTATTTGGTAATTTTACTATGAATTACATTTTTCTCCCCTCACCCCTACCAGAGGATTGCTGTTCTATTTTCTAATTAAAAATACACTTTTTTCTGCATTTTTGTATTTATTCTAAAAGGCCTTGGTCCTCTCACATGACAACTTGGCTTTGAAGATTTTTTTTAACATAATGGAATCACTTTTCTTGTTTCCATTTATCTCACCTAAACCCTAATTACTATTTCAATTAAAATGGATTAAACTCTTCCTGTTTTTTCTTTTTTTTTTTACACAATTGCTGAATGAGATCAGATGATGAAAAGAGACAAAAAAGGCACCATTAGATTCTCTACTTTCATTTCCTAGGCGGTTCTGTGCACCTCTCTGGCAATTAGGACTTATCACTTCTACCGGATATTGTCTGCGCTGATTTGCAGATGAAGTTTGTTGCATTGTGAATAATTCAGGCAAATTATACAAAAGCACTTTGATGGAGGGCTCTGGGTGTAAACGGATGGAGCTGGTAATATTTAATGACGGCAAATAAATTAAGTTCTAAGAGGGCGCCGAAACCATCTCCCGTTGAAAGTCTTTCTCTCATCTGCTTTCATGTGCTCTGAGTAATTATCAGACTTATAATTTAATCTCCTGCCATGAAAGGAGACCAATAAGGTTATATGCAAGGGTGACAAACATATGCACATTTTAATCAGTGCCAAGGTGAAGGTTTGACCTGAATTGGACATAGAAATTCACTATACTACTTTGCATTGGCAAAAGAAAAAGTAGGTTAGGTGCAATCATATTAGATTCCTTCTGCATGCTCCAGTTGTATTCTTTTTCCTGCAGTCAAATGCCAATTTGCAACAGTTGCAAGATCTTATTACTTAATGGAAGGAATTGCATGATCTTTCATCAATGGTCATTTGACAAAGGCCACAGGGCTTCTCAACAAAGCCAATAAAAATGTAATGACTTTATAACATACATAAAGTTTAATCATCCATCGTATTGAAAACTCTACAGAATCTATGAAAAAATCCATTTGATCCTACCTCTGAGCCATAGTAATATTATAATTAGAGTTGAGCGAACCGAAACTGTAACGTTCGGGTCCGTACCGTACTTTCGGGTGTCCGTGTTCCGAACCCGAACGTTTGAGAAAAAGTCCGGGTTCGGGTTCTGGGTTCTGGTATTTTATCACGCATGTTGAATAGCTGCAGGGCAGCCAATCAACAAGCATTTCACTGGTTTTCCCTAGAAGCCATCACAGCCATGCCTACTAATGGCATGGCTGTGATTGCCCAGTGCATCGTGCGACCCAGCCTCTATATGAGACTGGAGTCACAGTGCTGCATGTCACATGCACTCAGGTTAGTGTAGGGAGAGGATGCTGCCCGGCGCTGTGAGGGACAGATTGTGAGGGACAGATTGTGAGGGACAGATTGTGAGGGGCAGATTGTGAGGGGCAGATTGTGAGGGGCAGATTGTGAGGGACAGATTGCAGATCTAATAACTAGGTAGAGATTACTACTACTGCTTTGAGGGACAGATTGCAGATCTAATAACATCTCATCCTGCATTACAGAAAGATCTGATTACAGAACGATCTGATAATGGACTAGGTAGAGATTACTACTGCTTTGAGGGACAGATTGCAGATTTAATAACATCTCCCATTTTTCTTCCTTTTGCAGCCCTCTAGCACTTGCCAGGACTTTTTTACAGCCATTTTTGTGGTGAAAAGTTAGGGTCCCCATTGACTTCAATAGGGTTCGGGGGCCGGGGTCAAGTTCGGGTAACGTTCGGAACCGAACCCGAACGTTTCCGCGAAGTTCGGCCGAACCCGCCGAACCCGAACATCCAGGTGTTCGCTCAACTCTAATTATAATATATTAACTTAGACACTCAAGCCAATACTAAATAATATGGTAAACAGCAGTGCTATACAATAGGAACAATCAAATTAAAAACACCCAGTGAATAGTAGACATGTGCGGTTAGTTTAGTTCCGAATTAAAATTTGGGATGAATTTTCGTTTTTTGGAAATTTGGATGTATCCAAATTTCCGAATTACAATAGTACCAAATTTAAACGTATCCGAAATAACAAAAAATTCAGACGAAATTCGAATTCGAATCATTTTTGAATACTTTTCGAATTCGAATAGTTTTCAAATTCGAATTCGACAAGTTTTCAGATTTGAATAGTTTTGGAATTCGAAAAATCCTCAAATTTGAATCGTTTTTCAATTTCCGAAGAGAACAAAATAGAATAGAAAATAAAAGAATAGAACAGAAAAAGAAACAATAGACTAGAAAAGAATATAACAGAACACAAAAGAATAGAATAACAGTTCTCTTCCACTCCACCGCATTATATTCTTTCAATTTCTGTTATATTCCCCTCTATTGTTTTATATCTTTTTCCATTCTATTCCTCCATTTTCCACACCACCCCATTCTCCTTGGTATTTGGAAAACTGTTCATATTTGAAAACGATTCGAATTCGAAAACTATTCAAAACTGATTCAAAAACTTTTCGAAATGGATTCGAAAACTTTTTGAAATTGATTCAAAAACGAATAAACGAAACAAATTCCGAAAACTGATTAAATGTATGCAACAAATCTAACTGAACGAATTTATGTAAATGACAAATCGAAACGAAATTAAACTAAACACATTTTTCGCTCTGCAAATATCTAGTGAATAGTGAGTGATGAGATTCAAATAAAGTCCAAAATAGAGTACAAAATTAACATTCACATCTGCAACAAATATAGTCCGCAGGAAATCACTAATGCTGGAATGTAGGCTCCATACCACACCTCATGCCACTCATGTCACCAAATCCCCATAGGGTATGCACTCACTGTCATTAGTTGCCTCGCACTCTCATGCTCAGCTAATGGGCAGTATACCCCTCAGAGTTAAGAGCACTCCAGTGCTGATCTTCAAAATAGTTTATGGCACATCTCCCATGTATGTAACAAAGAAAAACAGTCCAATAGTGCAGCCCCGTTTGATAAAAATGTATTGTTAAAACTTAAAATATCCTTCAAACATTGCACTCACATGTAACCAACTTGTTAATCTCATAAAATAGTATAAGACCCGCATATAATGGTCTCGGCGGACCCAGCAACTATACACTGTGTCTCTGTAGTCTACTTATTTGGAAGGAGTCAGGTGATCGGGTTTCTTTCCACCCCAGGCTGTGGCCTGGGGGGGATGTATGTGGAGCAGCAGATGAGGGTTAGGCCTGAAGCCTGAGGCCTAGCCACGTGTTTAGAGGCTCAGCCCGAGGGGAGCCTGACCATTGCTGGAGATAAAGGAGAAGCAGTTGCCAGAGGGACCACCACTCCTGTTACCGGAGGCAAGTGCAGAAGGGATGGAGTTCTCAAGGAGTAGCATAGCAGACGCTCCACCAGCAGCGAAGTAAGTGGGAAAGCTTCAGTAGAGACTCATCCAGGAATACAGCAGGTAGCTGTGAGTAGAGCGGGGAGCTGTGAGTCAAGCCCGAGGGATCCAGCAGTTAGCTATGAGCCCAGGAACCCAGCGGGTAGCATGGGTGCAGCTTGAAGAATACAGCGGGTAGCTGTGAGAAGAGCTCAGGGGATCCAGCAGGTAGCTGGGAGTCCAAGAAGTCTAGTGAGAGACTGTGAGCTAAGCTTGAAGACCTACAGTGGAATACTGTGAGTGAAGTGTTGCTATAGGAGACAGCAGTTGCTGCAAAATACAGATTGCTGCATTCAGCTTAAAGGCCCTCTTCTGTATCGCTGTCTGCCTAGTTCTACTTTTGTCTATAGAGTCTGCCAATTTGCTATTGCATTTGCCTAAGGGTGTCTTGTGTCCTAACCCTCTCTCCCCTGTTCTTGTTAAGAGAAATAAAACTCTCTTTGTTCATTTTTAAAAGTGACTGGCGCCCATCATTCCATCTTGCACTACACCCACCATGCCTAGTAACCTGCACCCTGAGGAGGAATGTCAGCTCTCCCTGACTCTGGAGGTCACCATCAGGCCTCTGTAGGTCGGGGAGACCGCTACATTTGGATAGAGGTGGGAAAGAGTAAAGCTTCTGCCAGATTAGGTTTTGCTGCTTATGTACTTTTGGAGAGACTTCTCTTCAATTTCTGTTCGGAGACAGGAAACTAGAGGAAATCTCCCAAAGAGAGGGGTGCTGTGCATAACTTCCTGGAAGCATCATAGCAAAGACTATTGTTAGAAATCATACAGCCTACCTAACAATGTCAATCCCCCCCCACCCCCGGAAAATATTTTAAAACATTTTTTTTGCTAAAAATACACGAAAATCATTATTAGCAGACACAAATACAATATAATTCACACAATTCCTGCTAAATCTAAGATCGGTTCCGATCACTCACCGTGTTCATTCAAGAAAGTAATCATCCCCTTGTGAGTGAGGCAGTAGAGGGAAGCCAGCAGCGCTGTAGAGAATGGATGGGGGGCTCGGGCATCAGGGGGAATCAGATCATGAACAGGAGAGGGGGTAATCGGTGTGGCAGAGGGGCAATTACAGGAATTGATCCCCTGTGTGTCTCCCTGCAGCAGCTGAAAGTGGTAAGAGGGAGGGGAGGAGAAGCCGGCTTTCACCTGCTGCAGAGTCACACAGGGGATCAGTTCCTGTAACTGCCCACCTCCCTGCCCCCTGCCACACCAATCACCCCCTTTCATGTCCCTGATCCAATTCTCGCCGCTGTCCAGGCTGCTTTAATGAACTGATGGGGCCTAGGCCCCATATAGGAGGACCGGCTGTACCCCCTTGTGGTTGGCCCTGATCAGAGCACCCTGCCTCAGTACTCCTCCAAAGTGGGAATAAACTCCCTTGGCTGATTCTTACCTATAGATAAGCCTATAATAAAGCGTATCTATAGGTACAGTAAATATCAACTAAACGTGTACCGTTTAGGAGATATTTACTTGTGAAGCCACTGGTTCCTTCAGAGCTTTGTGCCGCGAACAGCGACTTCTGCGTACATGCGAGGGAGTGACGTCATTGCGACTCCTCCATTCAAAGGACCAGAGCCCACAAACCTGGAAGGCAGATCAGGTGAAGATGAAAGGCTTGTTAGCGGTGACAGTGCACTGTTGGAGGGCTTCGTTTTAAGGTAAGTTTTACACAATGTGCTAGTGTGCGATGCAATATGTTATCATTTTTCTGTAGTATGCTAATATCTAGTGGTGTTTTCTGGTTACTACAACTTGTTTATTAACTTGATTTTGTTTTCTTCCTCTGTCCACCCCTCCTGTTTAGTGCTAGTTAGTTTGGTCCTAGCTAGATCCTCCCCACTTCTTCCATGTTCCCTCAATCAGTGTAAGTTATTTGCAGAGGCAGAAAAGAAAAAAAAAGCTTAGAAAAGTTATTGTCTTACACTTCAAAAGACTGGAAAAACATCCTGCACTGTACTGTGATTAGTTGAAGTAAAATTGTGTTGGATTCAACTGTTGTGTCTAATTGAAGAGTTAAAGTGGTTCTAAAGCCAATACATTTTTTTACCTTAAAGCGGAGTTCCACGCAAAAGTGGAACTTCTGCTTTAAGGGAAGGTGACCCCCTGACATGCTGCAATTGGCGTGTCATTTTTGGGGGGGGACCCTGTTTTCACAGGTTCCCAGGTCCACTTCCTGTTCTGGTGCCGTGGAGCCGGAAGGAAGTTCACTCCCCCACCTAGCGATCTTCTGGGACGCCTCACAGGTCCCCGAAGATACGCCGGCCATTCACAGCGCATGCGCAGTGCGCGGCTGGCTTTGAATCCAAAGCCGGACGCCCACACTTATGATGTCGGCGCCGTACGGAGGAGGGGGAAAAGAGCGACGCTGGAGCCTGGGACAGATGAGAGTTCGATTATTAAAAGTCAGCAGCTACACTTTTTGTAGCTGCAGACTTTTAATAGGGTGGAACTCTGCTTTAATGCATTCTGTTAAAAAATGTCCCAAGAACAGTATCGTCATCACACCACTGTAAATACTTACCTGAGTCTGTTTTCAAGCCAGCACTTTGCCCATCTGTAACAGCTCTCTCCTCTCTCCCTGCATTCACAGGAGGCAACAGCGAGAGCCATTAGACAAATTCTGTGAGCAGGGAGCGGGGGCAGGGCCAAATCGCTCAGTTTGTGTCTATGGACGCACACAGCCTGGCTAGAGAACAAGCCAGCACATTCACCCTCATAGCAAGTGACTTGCTATGGTGGCAAACACAGAACCAGTGTGGGACCCCTGAAGAAGCGGTTCAGGGCTGCTCTGTGGAATAGTATTCCACAGAGCAGGTACAGTAAGTGTAACATGTTTATTATTATTTTTTTTTTTTTTGAATGAACCTTTACAATCATTTTAAGCTGCCTATGGATAGTGCCAACTCATCAGGCAACCATACAGTCCTAAAAGACTGGGTCTAAGAAGGTAAGTCAATGCATAAAATGACATTTGCAACAGAGCATAGCTCTAAACCCAATCGCTAAAATGTGTTGTTTTTTTTTTAAATCTGCAGCTTAAATTAAAATAATCCCTAGCAATAAATACTATATCAGGGAATAAAAAAATCCCTGATGACTTCCTGTTTAGATGACAACTGTATCCCAGTTCTACTCTTGCACAGTTATGTGGTCACATGCGCACCTGGTGGAGACTACCAGAGGCCATACCAAGGGCAGTCATAGTCCACCATTGTCACTTTCAGGATGCTGGCCCGGTGCAACTGATGCTGGAGCAAATGCATGTAAACAGAATTGACTAAAAGAGAGGCTGGAGGAAACCCCTAGCAAAACACTTCCATACATATCATGGGAAGAATGCAGCAGGGATGAAGGTTAAAGGTATTTATAACCTAAAACTACCACAAAGAAGATGGGATTTTGATCAGGTCCTACTTCAGAAAGAAAAATGGTGGATTTACCGCCTAAAGAGTCTACACCCTAGAGGGTTCAATACTGAGCTAAATCTTCAGGTCTTTCTACCGAAATAATGTTAAATGTATCCCCTCAATTCACTGGACCCCATTGGTGTGACTATCTTGGTGACTCTATTATTCAATCTGTTGACATGAACGATGGTGTGGTTGGGGTGCTCCCTCCCCTCTCCCCCCCTCTCTTTCTCCATTTGTTGTTTTCCCATTGTGGAGCTTAATCTCTTCCTCCTTTCGTATATTCAGATGTTTATATATATATAGGTTCTGTGTCACTCTAAGTGATGGCTATTTGTGAGGTCAGTGACTAGAATGTCGGATTCATAATTTAAAAACACATGGCGTGTACTATGTAGGTATGGTCACAACTCTCTGGCAATTACAGGGGGATGTCCACTACTAAGATATTAAAATGACTAATTATTAAGCAGAATGCAAGAAACGGAGGTTCGCTTATGCACTAGCCTATTTGGGCCCCCCCTCGGGTGCTTGGGTAGGCTAGGGTATGGGTGAATCCATAATGCTACGAGAGGCTCCTACTCTTGTTTATGATGAATAAACAGTGGCGGACACTGGTATCTATTTATTAATATTGTGACCCACTCCTCGTGTTGTCTTGTCCTCATGTTGTACGTTTTGTACATAACTCCCTTAGGACCCTTTGTTTTCTAATCATATTCATTCCCGTAACTGAACAAATGTGTGAAAAAGATTTTTCAATCCTAAGACAAAAGGCAAGCTAAATTACTTAATGACCTAAGCGCTAGAGACACTGTTATCCCATAAAGTAAGTATCCTGATTGGACAGCACCTCCCGGGAAAAACAGATTTAAGGGATGGAGGGTGGCTGATCCAATCAAGTCGTCCAGATGAAGCTACGTCACTACGCCTAGCGAAACGCATTGACATTACCACCGTCACGTGACGTGGAGGGAACCCTCCTCATTGCTGCGAACGAGCGTTACCCTCGGCCAGAGTGAGGCTTGAGACCAGAGGCGGCCCTTTAATTAGGCAAATTAGGCGGTCGCCTTAGGCCTCGCACTCACAAGGGCCTCGCGGCCGCCTAATTTGTCTTGAAGATCCGACTCTGCTAGCAGCACAGATCCCCCTGCTTAGCGCCGAGTCCGTGCTGACTAATCCCAGGGAAAACAGGCTGCGAGTGGGAGAATTTACTGTGTGATCAGAGCTCACTGAGAGCTCCGATCACAGGCAGCCAGAGAGACGCTCAGCTGAGCTCATCAGAGCCACTGCTGACCCCTCCCCCTGCAGCCCACACACCAGACAGGGGAGAGCTGCTTCCTCCTCCTGTGTCTGCCCCGCCCACACTCCCCGACAGGCAGTGCTCGGTAAGTGAAGGGGATGTGGGCGGGAAGATTCAAGAAGATCAGCAAATGTACAGGAAAGATGGAGTCAGCGATCCATCCATCCTTCCTGTCTCTGAGTGAGTACTCTCATGTGGGGGGTGCCTCTCTCTCCTCTCCTCTGTCCCCTCTCTCCCTCTTCTCCCCCCTCTTCTCTCTTCTCTCTCTCTCCACTTCTCTCTCCTCTCCCCTTCCCTCTCTCTCTTCTCCCCCCTCTCTCTCTTCTCCCCCTCTCTCTCTTCTCTCCCCCCTCTCTCTCTTCTC
>BLSH010385715.1:755769-778134 GCA_018402905.1 Glandirana rugosa | reverse complement strand
TCCCGGGTCTGTTACTCCTGCTCGTTCTCCATCCACGTAGTGTGTGTGTGTGGATGGGTGTCTGTCCCCGACCCTGTTCCCCCGTGTCCTTCCTGACGTCCGTCCCGACCCCCCAGAGAGAGTACCAGAGTGGATGGGGGAGAGAGAGAGATTGGGGGGAGAGAGAAAGACTGGTGGGGAGAGGGAGAGGGTGGGGGGAGAGAGAGTTGTGTGAAAGAGAGAGGGGTGGGAGAGAGAGAGAGGGGGGTGGGTGAGAGAGAAAGATTGAGAGAGAGAGAGTGAGGGTGGGTGAGAGAGAGAAAGAGGGGGTGGGTGAGAGAGAGAGGGGGTGGGTGAGAGAGAGGGGGGTGGGAGAGGGAGAGGGGTGGTCAGAAAGAGAGAGGGGGGTTAGAGAGAGAGAGGGGGTAGGTGAGACCATGAGAGAGACCCCCCAGCCCTGCCTGCAGTCCTTCCTGTGCCCCCTTGTCCCAGCCCCTGTCTGTGGGTAGGTGTGTGTGTGTGATGCACCTACCTCTTGCTCGTCCTCATTGTCTGGGCCCTTGGTCAGCCTGTCTTCCTTCTTGTTGATAACAGCTGGGAGCGGAGGTTGGAGAAGGAGTGCATGCTTTGGGAGGTGCCAGGGGGATGCTGTGCCCACTGCTCTGCTCAGGTCAGAGTGGCAGTAAGGTCTCATCTTCTCCCACTCCCTCCCAGGCTGTTGGATCTAGTCAGCCTCGTGCCGCTTGCTCACTGCACCCTGCTACCATCGGACCAGGGACTCTCCAGGACCTTGTTAAGGGGGCAGGGCTCAAATCAAAGGGAAACTGCTTTTGGCCCCATGAGCACTAGCGCGGAGGAGGAGGAAGTGGAATCCTCCTCCGCTTTGAACACTGGGCAGTGAGGGAGTGACGGCCATGACATCACTGATTGCTAGACGCCAAGCCGCTCTAGCAACCAGTGACCAGGAGTAGATTTAAGTGGAGGTGGAACCAGAGCCAGTGCTACCGCAGCAAAGTTCGCTCCTGTCCCCTGCTTTCTTGACATGCCCCCAGTGTCATTTTCATTTATGGGACACTATATTGTCCCGGAATGAAGGTGCCCAGGACCAGGGACACTGAAATCAGCCCACTGAGCCATTGGCCCACCGGGAACCTCCCAGTAGTCCCAATGGCCAGTACATGCCTGCCTAAACCTGATCTCAGTCCAGTGCTGTGCATGTCTGCAGCAGCCCTCTCCCTGCTCTCACAGGCTTGGCTGAGAGCAGCAGGAGCCATTTGATCAATGCAGCCATTTTTTTTTTATCCCAGCGCTATATACACAACAACAGGCACCAATCTTTGATATGTGGATTGCCAAAAAGAATGACATTCGACAAATAGAGGATTTAATCTCCTTGGACAAACGTACCGTAATAAATTCTGGTGGACATAGAATGTTGGAGGTTGTTCCCACTGGCAATTTATAAATGCCAACAAATACATCTGACTACATGATAGAAAAATAGACTTGGGCATCATTCAAACAATACATACAAAGCTAATAGAAATAACCAGGGCGATCCCCAGTATCCTACAATGACAGACTATATCAGCCACAAAAAGGAGACATATTACATAAAAAACATTATTTTATTTGCAAAACAACGAAATGATTTAAGTGAGACCCCAATAGGGGAATGTGTATAAAAAACATACAAATAAAAATAAACATATACAAGTTAGAGAAATATGGTCCATACATTGGTATGATATGGTGTTGTGCGGTCAACATTTCGCCTTTAAATTGGCTTCATCGGGACCCAGACATACTGTATGACCAGTTTTGCTTGGATTACCAATAACATAATGTTAGTAACATATATTTTATAATCTAGTATTGTATGTTTGGACACAGTGGTGTAACATATATTCCTACCAATGAAACTCGGCAACAGGTCGATCAACCCAAACGCCTGGGACGGGCATTGGAACGCACCAGACACCAAACACAGGACAGATAATGAATGGTAGCAATCCTGAACAAAGAAATATATAAGGTATAGATCAAAATGTAAGGATACATCCAGCCCAAGGATATCAAGCTGCTATACTATAGACTTACTTGGATTAGACCGCAATCTAGGATATATGGTGATGAGTAATTTTACCAAAAAATAGAAATGGCAAACAGGTTTGCGGTGAAGAACCATAAAGTAAAACACACGTGCACATGTATAAGTGAAGGTGATTAAAAAGATACCTTTATAAAAGGAAATACAATCATGCAGTGCCACAAATTTATGGGCACAGATACTGTATATAAGGGGACTTCCAAAAGTATTTGATCAGGTCAGCATCACATTAAATCATCAAACAAGTGGCTCAATAATGTAGAAACAATCCTCTGTAATCCACGAAAGATATCAATGAGAATAGCCTAATCACCATCACACAATTGCACAATGCCACAAAATACTGTATCCTGCAATCTGCTTACCACGCCATACTCTAATGTGCACCTGACTGCCTCTATGAAGAGCTGCTCATTAAGCCCTGAGGTTAAATGCTCCCATCGCGCTCCACGCACTAGCCCACGCCAAAGGCACGCAGCGTTGACATCAGCGCGCGACGTGCTCTCAAATCCGCGCATTCTTGCGCGCTCATAAGCATCAATCACGAACCATCCTGTGCGACTGCGTAATCCTGGAAGCAACTTGAACACCACCAAAAACCCCCCTAGAGGGACCACAGGGGGGATAGGCCAAGGATGTCTATGCCCGGCCACAACGGAAAAGAGGCCAAGGAAATTCACTGAGCGACAGGGGAGGAGCGTCCACTAACAGCCAAACACAAAAGAATTTTTAAAAAAGTGGTCGCATATCCTAACATGGTACCATTACATAGATGACATGATCATGTTCTGGACAGGCAGATAGATTTAATTAACCGAATTTATGACCTCTTTGGACATCAATAATTTCAATCCGAAGTTTACTATGCACCATGATATACGATTTATTCTAGTTTTGGACAATATCAGAATCTTCAAACATTCTGATCGATCCATTGGAAGGACCCTTTATCGTAAACCCCATGCGGGAAATACATTACTTCATGCCCAGAGTGCCCATCCTTGGTCCCTTGTTGGGAGCATACTGTACTCCCAGTACTTACATCTTAGACGGATATGCTCAAATGATGCCCACTTTAAGTTGGAAGCTGACGCTCTTCGGGAAAGACTTCTGGCCAGAGAGTACTCACAAACTCTTTTACGTTAGACATTCCATAGGATGTATAAACTTTCTAAGGAAGACCCTCTGTTCAAACCTAAGATAAAATCACAGTCCAAATCTGTTCGACTCATTACCACTGTGGGAGATTAGCTTGTGGGGATCACTTTTCAGGGGAAAAGCTTCAGCATGGATGTCAGTTTCTTTAAAGTCTGCGGCTTGCCAGGTGTATTTCTACAGGTTTGCAAGTTCAAAACATAAACAGAAAACAAAACCTCGCCATCTGGCGCTACACTAAACAAAGAGATTCCTCTCTATACAGTGTGGGGCTGTCCCCGACACCCACAAAACATAAGCACATTGCAAAACTTGTTTTTAGAGTCCAAATTAGCACACAGAGCTGTCTCAGCTTTCTTTCTCTGAGATCCAGGTTCGAGCTCCCCCCTGTTCTCTTCCTGGTCATTAAATGCAGGTGGAGAGGGGTTTGAGTGGACCAGAAAGTCCGAGCTACAATCAGCTCTGCCACGGTAGCCAGCAAAACCCAGGTTGGACTCCCGCTAGTCGCCTCAAAATGATCGCATGCGAGGTGACAAGTATCACCCGTCCATTGTGGTGCCTCGCATTACGTCACATATCCCCCCTCTGTTCAAGTCCCTGGGGCAGAGCAACTGTCACAACCATGCAGTGGGCCTGGGAAAGACCATCGGCGTTATTTTGGAGCCTTCAAGCCTGGTATTCCACTGAGAACTTAAATGGCTGTAGGGCCAGGAACCACCTAGTCACCCGGCTATTTTTCTCCCAGTTGTTACACATCCACTTAAGGGGGCATGGTCGGTGACTAGCCTTAATGACCTTCCCAGCAGGTAGTATTTTAGGGCCTCTAAGGCCAACTTGTTGGCCAGGCACTCCTTCTTCACAATGGCATAATTCTTTTCATGTCTATTAAGCTTCCTGCTTAAGTAGACGACCGGGTACTCCTCGTCGTCTCTGATCTGGGACAGAACAGCACCTAGTCCCACCTCAGAGGCATCGGTTTGAACCACAAATTTCTTTTGTGACGTCTGGGGTCACGAGCACCGGCTGTACACAAAGGGTTTGCTTCAATTTCTGGACGGCCTTTTCCGCTGGGGTATTTCACATAACCTTTCCTGATGCTCTACCCTTTGTCAGATCGGTCAGAGGGATGGCAATGGGGGCAAAGTCAGGGATGAAGCATCAGTGATACCCTGTAAACCCCAGGAAGGCCTGAACCTGTTTCTTGTTCACCAGTTGGGGCCACTTTTGAATGGCCTTGATCTTACTGGTTTGGGGCTTAATCAGACCTCGACGAATCACATACCCAAGGTATTTGGCCTCCTCGAGACCTATGGCCCACTTCTTCGGGTTGGCTGTTAAACCTGCTACCCTCAGTGAATCTACTACTGCCTGCACCCGGGGCAGATGTGATTCCCAATCTGGGCTGTGGATGATGACATCATCCAGATAGGCCGCTGCCTAGGGCCGATGCGGCCTCAAAGTCTTGTCCATCATCCTCTGAAAGGATGCAGGGGCCCTATGCAGACCAAACGGCATTAGTTTGTATTGGAAGGATGCCTCAGGGATAGAGAAGGCAGTTTTTTCCTTTGCTGACTCCGTTAGGGGGATCTGCCAGTATCTTGGTCTAGGGTTATGTACCGAGTCCCTCCCAACCTATCCACAAGTTCGTCAACCTGCGGTATCGGTTATGCAACAAATATAGACACTTCATTCAGCTTCCTAAAATCGTTGCAGAGCCGGCTATTGCCTTCGGGCTTTGGGACCAGTACTATAGGGCTCGACCAGGCGCTGTGGGACTCCTCTATAACGTCTAACCCCAACATGGTTTTTATTTCTCTCACCACCGCCTCTCGTCTAGCCTCAGGTATTCGGTAGGGTTTTACATTTACACAGACCCCGGGTTCCGTGATTATGTCATGTTGTAGTACAGTGGTCAGTCCGGGTAGGGAAGAGAAAAAGTCTCTATTTTTACTTACAAATTCCTTAACGTGATTTTGTTGCATAAGTGACAAGGACTCAGTTATGGGGACATCCGGGGTTAGGGGTAACCTGTCCTTTTGGGGCATGGGCACTGCCAATAAAGTCGTTCCACGGTTTTAAGAGATTAACATGGTAAACCTGCTCCTGTTTCCTTTTTCCAGGCTGGTAAACTTTACAGTTTACTTCCCCTACTCTTTCTCTAATCTCAAAGGGACCCTGCCACTTTGCCAGGAATTTACTTTCGACCATGAAGACTAGCACCAGCACTTGGTTTTGGCACCCTGATTGTAAACCCTTCTCTGTGCCTCCTTGGCTTGCTCCATATGCTCTCGTGCAAGGGGCAGGACAGCTGCGATTCGATCCTGCATCAAGGAGACGTGCTCTATGATGCTTCTATATGGGGTGGCCTCTCCCTTCCACGTCTCCTTTGCATCATCTAGTAGCCCCCTAGGATGTCTACCATACAAGAGTTCAAAGGGGGAATACCCCGTAGACACCTGTGGAACCTCTCGTATGGCAAACATGAGGCAAAAAATCTCAATTTCGCCCATCTTTATCTACCTTCTTTATTTAGCATACTCTTGAGGGTCTTGTTATACCTTTCCACCAGATCGTCAGTTTGGGGGTGGTAAACAGGGAGATGGGAGATTTTGTACAATTTACACAATTCTCTGGTCACTCTGGACATGAACGGGGTACCCTGATCCATCAAGATTTCTTTAGGGATCCCCACCCGACTAAACACCTGGACCAGTTCCTTGGTGATAGTCTTAGTGGAGTATTCCACAAGGGTATGTCCTCAGGATAGCAGGTCGCATAGTCCAGTATCACCAGCATGTGCTGGTGTCCTCGCGGGGAGATGTTACTACCGGTCCCATGAGACTCATGCCCCTTTCTTGCTGAATACTTCCAGATAGCTATGATAGGCTGGAGGGACAGCTTGGCGGGTTTTCAGGTCAGGTTCTGAGTCTAAGCTTAGGAATGTGGGGCCAACATCCCGGGATGGGAACAGACAGTGCTGGGTGCAGTATACAGACGGGAACTGAATGTGCCCGGATGACCAGTCAATGTGAGGGCTATGAGCCCTGAGCCAAGGGAGACCCAAGATGATGGGAAAGAGCAGGGATGCAATGACATCAAGGATCAACAGCTCTTGGTGACCGCCAGCTGTGGAGACAGGTATGGGAAGGGTTTCATCAGTCACTGTGCCGGATTTTATGGCTGTTTCATCGGCTAGGCGGATGGTCATCTTGTGTGCCTTAGGACGCAGGGGCATCTGGTGTAGTGCTGCGAAAGCTTGGCCAATGAAATAGCTACACGCCCCGGAATCAATAATGGCCGGTACCTGGATATTTCCTTCGGGCAGCTGTAATGAGACTAAAAGGGTCAGATGTCTTTTCCTTGCTGATCTTGTGGTGCCACTTACCGGATTTGGGGGGGCAGGTCCTAACCATGTATCCAGGCTCCCCGCAGTACAGGCACAGATTACTAGTATGGCGTCACTGTCTGTCTTCTGTTGTGAGTGACGGGCGAGGAAGGCCAATCTGCATCGGCTCTGGTTGGTCAGAAGGTGCAGAGGTGGAGGGAACCGGAGCTGGGTAACTAGGCACACGAGGCATCATCCATGTGAGGCGTGGGGCCCCAGATGTTCCGGAAGCCCTTTCTGCCCGGCGTTCCCTGAGCCGCCGGTCTATCTGGATTGCCAGATCAATGAGGGCGTCCAGAGTTGAAGGTACCCCGACGCGGACGAGCTCATCCTTTAAGGGCTCAGACAACCCT
Organism: Glandirana rugosa; assembly: GCA_018402905.1. Classification (NCBI taxonomy): domain Eukaryota; kingdom Metazoa; phylum Chordata; class Amphibia; order Anura; family Ranidae; genus Glandirana; species Glandirana rugosa. The sequence continues at coordinate 771,152 of BLSH010385715.1, read as the reverse complement.
AGGCGGAACTAATAGCAGAGCGCTGCATCATTCCATGCCGTATCAGCGCTCCAGTGTCTGAACTCGGATACATAGTCCTCTGCTGTGCGTTGGCCCTGTTGTAGGGCATGCAAGGCAGCTTCCGCTGTGGCGGCAAGGTGGGGGTCCTGGTATAATCGGGCCATAGTGTCAAAAAACAAATTCAGGGTGGCGACTTCTGGCGCTCTCTGTTCCCAGAGCCGATGAGCCCAGGACTGGGGTTCTCCTTGTAACAAAGAAATCACAAGTCCCACCTTCGTAGCTTCCAAGGAGAAGGTGCGGGGCTGCAAGCCAATGTAAAGTTCGCAGGAGTTGCGAAACACTCTGAATTTGATTCGATCCCCTGCAAACTTATCAGGAAGGGGGACCTTGGGCTCTGATGTCAGGGCCACGATGGTGCAGGCGGATGCAGCTCCCACTCCAGGTGCAGCGGGGGCAGAGCTCACGCACTTGTTCCTCCAGCCGGGTATAACCCTCCGGCAGATTTTTCACCACCTTCATCAGCCCGGCCAAGTGGACACACAGTTCTTCCATGGCAGAGGGTGTTCCCTGTGCAGACTCGGACATGGCTATCCATTACTGTCACGCACCTGGTGGTGGAGTCTGGCTTGTGCAGGGAACAACCACTATTGCGCACCTGATTCAGGAACCCCTGATAGAGCAAACAGGTGGTCCGGGAGTGCAGGATGGCACGAGGGCTGGATAGTCACTGATGTTGGTGTGGGAGATCCCAGAGTGACTCTTGCAGTTCAGAAGAAAGGTGGTACAGGCTGGGTCAGCAACTTGCTGGCGGTGCGTTACAAGGGAGGAGGCAGAAGAATGGTCAGGTCCAAGCAGAGTTCGTAACCGGGCTGGCAGCAGAAGTACAGAGGGGTCAGACAAGCGGATGGTCGTGGATAGCCGGGGGTCATTGCAGGCAGATATCAGCAGGTCAGTTCAAGCCGGGCTTTCAGCAAACAGGAATGATCAACAGGAACAAAACAACAGGAACAGAGCTGGTGCTCACAGGTAGGCAGACGCTGTATAACGGACAGCACCGGCTACAGGGGGACAGTCAGCTTAAATGGGCTGTTTGGCGCCAATGCCGGCGCACACGCGAACGCTCACAGGCGCACGCACGCGCTATGTATACCCACGCACAGGCTTCCCAGGAGCCACAATAGCTTCCTTACAGAAGCTCTTTCCTCCAGGCTCTCCGTGCCTTCCAACAACCTCCAAAAATGTGCACAATCCCTCCCCACTAGGGCTTCATGAAGCAGGGAAGGTACCACTCCCACTGAATGGGTCACTCTGCTGCAAGGAGATGTAAATCTCGACCAGCGCCATCTGGTATCCACGAGTGCCCCCATGGATGCTAATAACTCTGACAGTGCTAGGGTGTAACCTGGCCGGATTTACACAGCTGCTTTTGACCAACGTTATCACACTACTAGAGTCAAGCAGCGCATTGATGGTTTCCCATCAATAGCAATCACACACATTTGCTTCTCCATGCGACTTGAGCATGATGATATACATGCGACCTGTGAAGAGAAATGTGTCTTTTCATATAAGCATTATCACATTGCGTGGGTTCATCATTCAGGGGACAATTGGCAGCAATATGTCCCAATGCATGGCATCGGTAGCACTGTATGTGCTCTATACCCAGTCCTCTCAAGGGTCCCCAAGATCTTCCTGGCTTCTTTGTCCAGTCTCCAGGTCTAGAGCCCCCAGTCTGTTTTATCAAATTTACCCTCGCTCCTGATCCCTGGAACAGTCTTACTGGGTTCGCCGGGCGATATTTCACTTCTAGAGACATTGGAGTGGAGCACAGATGGCCACAAGTCCTCAGCAGCCGTGTCCACCAGTTGGCTTGCAGTTTTGAGGTCCCCATGGCTGACCCATTTCCTCAAAGCAGCAGGGAGCACCTGCAGATAGCGGTCCATGACTACGCGCTCCACGATCTGAGGACCTGGAAAAGTCTCTGGCTGTAGCCATATCCTGGTAAGTTGAACTAGGTCAAACATCTGCAAACGGGGTGGCTTGTAGGTGCGATAGGTCCACTGATGCACACGTTGGGCCCGGACTGCCTTTAGAGTGTCATAGTCCTGGGTCCTATCTGCTCCTAGATCGAAATAGGCTTGTTGGGGTTTGCCGGTCAAGAATGGTGCTGGCAGTCCCGCCCACTGGTCTTTTGGACATCCTTCACGAAGAGCGACTCTTTCAAAGGTCGTGAGGTATTCCTCTATGTCATCCGCAGGTGTCATCTTCTGAATGTGGTACAAGGCGCGTACTAACTTTGGTTCCACTGTCACAGGAGGTGCGGACGGGCTCCTTTTTTAACTCCAGCAGGGCCCCCGCTACAAGCCAAGCTTAGCTGCAATAGTCTCTTGTAGAGCTGCCTGTTGTGCTGAAGCGGCTTCTGCGACTTGTCGGTTGGTTTCCCGTTGGGCTGCATTGGCTTGTAGCAGGACCTTCAACATTTCCTCCATCTTTGAAAGTTGCCACGCTGAACTCCACCACTTTGTGGAAGATTAGCTTGTGGGGATCACTTTTCAGGGGAAAAGATTCAGCATGGATGTCAGTTTCTTTAAAGTCTGACGGCTTGCCAGGTTTATTTCTACAGGTTTGCAAGTTCAAAACATAAACAGAAAACAAAACCTCGCTGTCTGGCGCTACACTAAACAAAGAGATTCCTCTCTATACATTGTGGGGCTGTCCCTTACACCCCAAAAATTAGCACACAGAGCTTTCTCAGCTTTCTCCCTCTTAGATCGATCTCTCACATATTCTCTTCCTGGTCATTAAATGAAGATGGAGAGGGATTTGAGTGGACCAGAAAGACCAGGTGGGAACCAGCTCTGCCACGGTGGCCAGCAAAACCCGGGTCGGACTCCCGCTAGTCGGCTCAAAATAATTGCAAGCGAGGCGACATGTGTCACCCGTCCATTGTGGTGCCTGGCATAACGTTGCACCACATACATGTACAACTGCCAACATTCTGTACTCTGTCAAAACCTCCAAAAACATTGGTATATACTTAAAAATGATCCTACCTTAGGTAAATACCTCAGAGATGTACCGGAGATCACTTTTAAAAAAGCTAGAGCCATCAAAGACAGGGTTACATCTAGTAATTGTGTTTCCTCTCCTCCTCTGGTATCCAGTCTCAGAAGTACCTGGCAATGTGGTTCATGTGACTTTTGTGAATTGATCCTAGTTAATCAGGCTGTCTATCTCCCAAATGGCAAAATTCACCAAATTAAACACTATGTTGAATGTAAAACTCCAGGAATTGTATAAATCATGCTCTGTGAATGTGGAGCCTACCATATGCCAATTCTGGCGAAGAATCAAAGATCATGCTTATAGAAATAATCTACTATATACCCCCATTGGGAGACATATCGCTCTCAAACACAGGCACGACCCCAATGTTATGAAGTTTGCAGCCCTTGAGCACATTCCCTAAAGTTCTAGAGATGGAGATTGGGACAAGGTAATCTTTCAGTGGGAGGCCAGATCGATCTCCTGTCTTAAGGACACATGTCCACCTGGCTTCAATGAGGCATTTAGATTTAAGCCCTATTTTATGAGGGGCATTTATTGTTGGACCACTTAACTTTCTTTCCCATGTTTGTGATGTGTCTGTTGTAAATGTTTATTATTCTTTAATATTCATTTCTTTTGCTATACAATATAAGGTATTATGATCTATATATGTTACCTGTATATTAAAATGTGTTTAACACGTTTTGTTAAATTCTTTCTACAACTTCTTTTGTGTTTGGCTGTTGGTGCATGCTTCTCCCCTGTTGCTTGGTGGGGTTCATTGGCCCCTTTTCCGTTGTGGGTGAGCATAGGCATCCTTGGCCTATCCCCCCTGTGGTCCCTCTAGGGGGGTGTTTGGTGGTGTTTAAGTTAGTTTCGGTATTGCTTGCAGGATGGTTTGCGATTGATGCTTCTGAGCGCACGCGACTTTGGGAGCATGTCGCACGCTGATGTCACCACTGCATGCCATTGGAGCGGGCTGGTGACGTGGAGCGCAGTGGGAGCATTTAATCTGGTATCCCCCAGGGCTTATTGAGCGGCTCTTCATGCTGGCGTGCACATTTGAGTATGACGTGATAAGCATATTGTAGGATACAGTACTTTGTGGCATTGTGCAATTGTGTGATGGTGGTTAGGCTATTCTAATTGATATCTTTTGTGGATTACAGAGGATTGGTGCAGCATTATTGAACCCCTCATATATCTGCGTCCATAAATCTGTGGCACTGCATGATTGTAAGTTTTACTTTTTATAGAGGTATCTTGGATATTAGTCTTTCTTTTGAATCACTTTCACTTATACATGTGCATGTGTTTACTAAGATTCTTCATCGCAAACTTGTGTGCCTTGCCATTTCTATTTTTTGGTAAAATTACCCATTGCCATATGTCCTAGATTGCGGTCTAGTCCGAGCAAGTCCACAGCATAACAGCTGGATATATCCTTACACTTTGATCTATACCTTATATATTTCTTTGTTCAGGATTGCTGCTGTTCATTATCTGTCCTGTGTTTGGTGCCTGGTGTACTGCTACGTCCCCCAGGCGTTTGGGTTGATCGACCTGTTGCCGAATTTCATTGGTAGGTGTATATGTTAAATATATAAATATACAAATCTGCGCTACACATATAAGAATAAAACAGCAGCTGACATAGTTTTGATTGATCTTCAAAACGTAATAATAAATTAGTCCAATATGCTGCGCTCAATAGTGATAGTCCATAGGACAAAGCTTAAAAAGGGAAAGATAGAAATCCCAGCACCTGCTTCAGTGTGAATCTGAAGCACACCACACCACCATGTACAGGTTATCTCCTTACCAGATCCACAGTAAAGTAGTACATAAAACTAGTATCCAACTCCTTGCAATCCACCAGGCTGGGGCGTCCACCAGTGTTAGCAACCACACTCCTCCCCGCAGGGTACCACCAAAATCATGGGGGATGAAAGAAAAGATCCAATAGTGTAACCCGCCGGGTTAAAACAAAGGCATTTATTTAAGTTGTACTCACATTACAGATGATAAAAGTAGGCAAATCAGGCAAAGCATCTAGAACCACGATTGTCAGGGGCGTGCTGGGCGTGACGCGGTGTCACCTGATGCGTTTCATTCAATCGAATGTCTTCAGAGGTGTGCCCGTCAGCCCATAGCACACTGTTAAATATACAATGCACAGGAAGGGACGTCTGGAACGCACGGCATCATACCCTTTGCGGTCCATCAACAGGAAGCAAGAAGACAAGCCGGCAACATCACTTCCCGTCATTTGTAAACACAAAAAACAAAACACATAGCGCTCCCAGCACAGAGTTCCCTCATACTGGTAATAGAGTCAGCTGAATGTTTGATCATCTTTAAACATATTATGCATAGTCAAAGACCAAAAAAGCGTATGCAGAACATCATATTTCTAAAATACATGTGTACAATAATACAAATGGAAGTGACACCTATTGATTAAAAAAAGGGCACTACACCTCAATTCACATAATACATTTTTTTTTCCATTCCAATAAAAAAAAAAGAAAAAAAAAGAAAAAATACCATACAAGGATGGGCCAAAAGAACGGTGACTGGGAACGCCTAAGCCATTGCTAATAAAGCAGTTGACATCCCAGTCCACGTTCAACCCAAACGGCACATAACTTTTAAGGTAAAAAATCCAACGGGTCTCAAACCGGGAAATTTCCCTTCTCATGAAACAACCCCGCCAGTGGGGTGTGAGTCGATCAATGGCAAGAAAGGTGGTACCCGTTGGATCGTTGTGATGGTGCTCTAAATAGTGCCTTGAAACTGAGTGCTTCAGGAACCCCTTCCTTATGTTGGCCACATGCTCACCCACCCTTATACTCATGGCCCTGGTCGTACGACCAACATACTGCAAACCACAAGGGCAGGTGGGCATGTAAACCACATTCCGAGAGGAACCGGTTATGAAGGTTTTAATATCACATTGCCTATGTGTAACTGTAGAGTTAAACAGCAAACTTTTTTTATCACAAAGTTTATTAAGGTCGCAGATCTTACACTTACCACACCTATAGTATCCCTTGAGCTTTTGAAGAAAAGGTACCCTGTGGGGTGCATCCAAAACATTAGGTGCTACCTGGAGCCTCAAAGGAGGAACCCCTCTGAAAATAACTGAGGGATGCTCAAGGAGCACTGGCCCCAGGACCTTATCATTTTTTAAAATGGCCCAATGTTTTTTAATGATCCTTTTCACAACATGGTGTTGTTTAGAAAAGGTGGTTAAAAAAAGAAAACCTAAAATGACTCCGGTTTGCGTCTAATGGCCTATTCCTATTCTCCAACATAGGGGTTCTGTCCATAGCTCCAATCTCTGCGATGACCTTGTCAAGTTCATCCCCAGGGTACCCCTCATCAGAAAATCTATCCTTAAGGATCTGTCTAAAATAGTCTTCCATACGGCAACAATTACGCCGTAAGCGAATAAATTGTCCCTTAGGGTTGATTGCAAGGAGTTGGATACTAGTTTTATGCATTACTTTACTGTGGATCTGGCTAGGTGTATATGTTACATCACTGTGTCCAAACATACAGTACTGGATTATAAAAGATGTGTTACTAATATTATGTTGTTATAGGTAATTGAAGTAAACTGGTCATATGTCTGGGTCCTGAGGAAGCTAATTTAATGGCAAAACGTTGACCGCACACACCAACGTTGATGGCAACACCATATCATACCATTGTATGGTCCATATTTGTCTAAACTATATGTTTATTATTATTTTTTCTATGTTTTTTATACCCATTCCCCTGTTGGGGTCTCACTTAAATCTTGTAATTGTTTTGAAATAAAATAATGTTTTTATCCCATATGTCTCCTTTTTGTGGCTGATATAGTCCACCATTGTAGGATACTTGAGATTAGCTTTGTAAAAACATCAGACTACCTAATGGTATTAAATTCCACCCACGCCACTATGCCAAGTGTAAGATCATTGGTATTGTATACTTATTAAAATGTTAAGGCTGATGTTTTTAGGTGGGAAACAGGAGTTTAGAGGATATACAGGCACATACTAAGTATGAAAACCTGCAACCCGATCTCCAACTTGGCAGACATGTATTATCAGTACATGGTGGAATATTTCCCAAAGTTCAGTTCCTGGCCCTAGATTGAATCCATCCAAAAAAAAGGGGGCAGAGGCATAACTAGAACCTTCAGGGCCCCGGTGCAAGGAACCATGAAGGGTCCCGCTGACCTCAGGTCCAGGGCCCTTTCCAATGATCTGAGGCAGACAAGTATATGCCCACAGCCTTCACTCTCAGTGCCACCCACAGAGGGGGGAGAACTGTGTGGGTAAAGGCTATGGTTACTGTAAATAATGCCTAACAGATAATATCAATAAAACATGGTGAATTTCATCTAAAATAATACGGTATACATGACATATATGAGAAGCTTAAAAGTAACATACAGTAAGGGCCATATGTAGAGGGACACGTAATGAAGTCCAATAGTCCATATGCACCTGTTCAGGCAGCCATCCACAAGAGCCGAACCAAGCCCAAAACACTGGAAAGAGACAAGGAGAGAGGTGCCTCTAAGTGCAATATGTTTCAGTTTATTTAAAACAAGAGATTAAAAACACTCACAGATTGAGGGTAGGATAAAAGCATGTAGTATTGAGTCCAATAGAACGTCACAATCCAGCCCGAATGAGATGCAGCCAAAAGGCTGTATGTTGCCGACCGCCACTGGCAGAAGCCGCACTGAGCAGTGTAGAAGCCGGCTGAAGACTCGGAATGAGGCTTGACCCGCAGCTAGCCAGACAGGGGCGGGTGACGTCACTGATGTGTTTCGCTTTTCATGGGCGGACGGCTAAGCTGACGTGATAGCCGCGCCCCTTCTTCAGGCAAAAAACAGCTAAACTAACCAGACTCAGATATTTATATTCTATGGACACAGGGGAAGGGAGGGGGAGGGAGAGGGGGAGGAAGAAAAAAAACAAAACAAACTACTGGAACTGAGTCGAAAGTACACTGCATGTAACATACTAGGTGCATGAATGAAACCTAGGTCACAGTCTGAAATAGCCAATAATTATAAGTAACTTCAAAAGTGAAGGATGCATATGGTAGCAATTCATAAATAAAGGTACATGCAGCAATAAACCTGCATTGCAGTATTCGTTATGACTATATATTATGAAATATAAATATATAAAGTGATTGCATGGTATCGATACACTAAATATTAGCGGACTATAAATAGTATATTGTTAAATGAGACTGATTTCATTGATACAAAGGAGTGAAATATGTCTATAGATAGGTGAGCAGAATCACTACACTGAATATGAGCAAACTATAAACATTATATTATGAATAGAACTATTACATAAATATATAGGATATGTGGTACAATGTGTATATATGTAAATATACACATATATACACAAATTGTTGTGAAAAACATATCAAATACACTAGAAATCATGTACGATGAAAATCGAATGACTGTGAACAAGTCCTAAAACCAAGCCTCTTTCAGGGTGTGGGTAATGAAACTCAGATTACAGAATGTTAGATGTTTCTATGTGTGGGTAATGAAACTCAGATTACAGAATGGTAGATGTTTCTATGTATTCGTTCATGCCCCCAGGTGAAAGGGCATCTAAGGTGTAGATCCAGAAGGTCTCACGAGCACACCGTTTCTGGAAGCGTTCTGCTTCTGGGAGGGTAGGAGATATTTGTTCTAGGACCCAGACCTTTAAACCTAGTGTAGATTTCTTATGTGCCTCTAGAAAGTGTCTGGGTACACTATGGTGGTCCTTACTCTCCTCTATGAACCTTCTGTGTTCCCCGAAGCGACATCTCAAAGGGCAAATAGTAAGGCCTACATAAATCAGTACACATGGACATGTAAGTCCATAAATCACAAAGTTGGATGAGCAATTAAAGAATTAGTTTAATGTATAGGTTTTACCTTTGGTCTGAAAGGATTTTTGGCCATGATTTACAAAGGCGCAGGTCTTACATAAGATCTTACGGCATTGGTACTTACCCACTAATGGTATCAATATGGGCACTGATGGTTCAGCCTTGTGGTTTTTTAATTTGCTCGGGGCGATTTTACCTTTCAGACTGGGGGCTTTCCGATAGGTCGTTCTAGGGTGAGAAGGTAAAGAATCTCTGAGATGGGGATCCTGTAGTAAGATGTTCCAATGTTTGGAAAATATTTTTTAATCCGTCGATGTTGAGAATGGAACATCGTAATAAAATGAAGGGAATGGTCATCCAGGGGACATTTTTTAGGGGGAATACCTCCCTTATACATTTCAAAAGCTTCACTCACTAATTGGTCAGGGTAAGCCTTATCTGAGAATTTTTTCTTTAGAATGGTGCCCTGAGAGACGTAGTCTTTTTCTAATATACAATTGTTTCTCAGTCTACAAAATTGCCTCTTGGGAATGTTTTTTTATCCATGGAGGAAAATGGCAACTGTCAAAATGCAAAAAAGAGTTGCCCGCCGTGGGCTTAGTATAATTGCGGGCTATAATAGATTCTCCTTCATGGTATAATTTCAAATCGAGAAAGGCCAGGGTATCAGGATCTGAGACATGGGTGAAGGACAGGCCATGGGGGTTATCATTGCAATGGTCCACGAACTGGCTCATGAGGTCTGGGGGGCTGTCCCAGATGACAATAATGTCATCAATGTATCTGCCAAAAAAGACAATATTGGCGGCAAAAGATCCCATCTTTTAGAAGTCATTACACCATACAAATGGGAGCCCACATAAAAGCAGTAGTAGTAGTAATTTCTACCTATCTATCTGCAATCTGTCCCTCACAGCACTGGCAGCATCCTCTCCCTACACTACCCAGAGAGCATGTGACATGCAGCACTAAGTGACTCCAGCTTATAAAGAGGCTGGGTCACATGATGCACTGGCCAATCACAGCCATGCCATTAGTAGGCTTCTAAGGGCAAACCAGTGAAACGCTTGTTGATTGGCCGCCCTGCAGCTATTCAACACGAGTGATCATATACCAGAACCCAGAACCCGAACCCAAATTTTTTTTCAAATATCCGGGTTCGGGTCCGGGTCACGGACACCCCAAAGTTCGGTACGGACCCGAACTTTACAGTTCGGGTTCGCTCAACTCTTGTCATAACGAATACTGCAATGCAGGTTTATTGCTGCATATACCTTTATTTATAAATTTCTCCCATATGTATCCTTCACTTTTGAAGTTACTTCTAATTATTGGCTATTTCAGACTGTGGTCTTCATTCATGCACCTAGTATGTTACATGCAGTATACTTTCGGCTCAGTCCCCGTGGTTTGTTTTGTTTTCTTTCTCCCCCCCCCCTCCCTACCCCTCCTTTCCTCCTTCCTTCCCCTGTGTCCATAGAGTATAAATATCTGAGTCCAGTTAGTTTAGCTGTTTTTGCCTGAAGAAGGGGTGCAGCTATCACGTCAGCTTAGCCGTCTGCCCACAAAACGCGTTGCACAGCAGTGACATCACCCGCCCGCGTCTGGCTAGCTGCGGGCCAAGCCCCATTTCGCTTCCGCTTCTACACTGCTCAGAACGGCTTCCACCAGTGGCGGTCAGCAACATGCAGCCTTTTGGCTGCATCTCATTCGGGCTGGATTGTGACGTTCTACTGGACTCAATACTACATGCTTTTATCCTACCCTCAATCTATGAGTGTTTTTAATCCCTTGTTTTTAATAAACTGAAACATATTGCACTTAGAGGCGCCTCTCTCCTTATCTCTTTCCAATGATCTGAGGCAGTTTTCAGGTATTTTAGCGCCTGCAAACTGCCTCTCCTGCAGCCCCAGTGTGAAAGCCCAAGTGCTTTCACACTCGGGCGGTGTGCTTGTGGGATGTTAGAAAAAGTCCCGCAAGCAGCATATTTGGGGTAGTTTGGGAGTGCTTTATACACTTGCTTGCAAACCGCCCCTGTGCTTCTGAAGCGCTTGAAAAGCGCTTCAGAAGTGCAACAGTACGGGTGCTTTTGACCCCTTTTTTGGGGGTTAAAAGCTCCTCACTAGCATCTGAAAAGTGATGCTAAAACAAGCAGTTCTTTACCGCAAATGGACCCGCCGCCCCAGTGTGAAAGTAACCTAAGGGGGAGCTCTGTGGACTGTAAAGGGGAACTCTGATGTAAGGGTTGCCCTGGGAATTCTGATGTAATGGGGTCTCTGCTCACCAAAGCCCCCACTTACATCAGAGTCCCCCTTTACATTACAGTCCACAAAGCTCTCCCTTCCATTATTGTGCTCAGAGGCTGGCGGGATAAGAGAGGAAAGGGGGAGCTTCCCTTACTATAGATGGAGGCTCGGGCCCTGGAGTTCTGCCACTGTGGTCAGCAAGCAAGACCTGCTAGCGTGTGCTCTACATACACATAGGCTAGCAAAGCATGCTGGGAATTGTATTGCACCACACCAGGGAAACCCCAGTGGGCTGCTGTGTTGGTAGACGGGCTCTGGAGGGGACAACACACTCTCTTCGGTCCCCTCAATGACTGACGCTGACCCACCTGTGTGCTGAGAGAAGTAAGGCTGTCCTGGAGAGCTGTGGATCACCTGTGGAGGGTTGCAGCATCCATGCTACATGCTGGCCTTATTTCCTCCACTATCTTGCTTTCCTGTTGCAAGGCACAAAGCTGCCGGAATTGGAATGTGGGCAGGGCCGTGAGGACAAACAGGATGATCCAGGGTCAGTCTTCTGAATTAGTGAAGTCTTTGGCCCTAGTGGCTGCCGATGTGTGGATTTTTCTGGTTCCGACCGTACCTCCTCTCCAAATTATTAGTCTAAGTGGGAAATAAGTCTCCATAATTGTTTTTAACATTTATACGGTTTGATGATCTATACAAGACACTTGATGCACACTGTAAGTTAAAAGTATTTAATGGATTACATATTTGTGATTTATGCAAACTCTGATTTGTGTATTGATTACTGTACTTTGTTACAGATATTATGACATATATGGTGGCTTGACGCACACCTTAAGAAAGCAACACTGAAACGCGTTCTGTGCTTATTTACACATTGTTGCCTGGTATTTGTCATTATTGATAAGTGTAATAGTGCCTACTGGTTATTTCATCTGTAAACCACAAGCATACAATTTTTTAACATAAATCATGCTTTATCAAATTGTTTGTATCAATAAAGTACACATTTTTATCATAAAAAAAGATAGTGGCTATATTTATAGTTCCAGGGAAAATATGTAGTATAGATTTTATACTTCAATAATAGGGGTGATGGTAATGCCCACTTCACAATGGACACCTTTTTGCTATAATCTATTTACCTACAACCAACCCTGAAACATCGTTATAGCTGGACATCCCTATTCGCTATCAGATCTAATGTCAATATTCTATAGTCCAATGCCTTTCAAGTTTCCTTGTGGAAATCTGGATACAATTGGGGAACACTTCACAACCTGGTCTTAATGTACTTATTATTGTGTCTATATTGTCAGTGGTGGCCTCAAATTCAATGTATATATCTTATTTATAAATAAAGAATTTAAAAAAGAGTCAAATATGATTTTCTGTGCATTAATGCATGGAAAAACATTACAGTAACACAGGTGCAAACAGGAAGAGGGGGGCGGAGAAGATCCTGCTCTCTGTATATCTTTCCTCTCCTGTGACTGTCCCGTGCAAGGAGGAGGGGGGGTGGGCTGTCAGTCGGGTCTGAGCAATGTGAGAGAGAGCATAATAGACTCCCTGCTCATAGCTGCAGCCCGCAATACTGGATTAACATCTCAGGCTTGTGGGCCCCCCTCAGTGGCAGGACAAAAGGGCCCAGTCGCCATTGTGACTGGTGCGACCCTGATCCTTCCGCCACTGAAAGGAAAGTTGGAATAGAATCCTCTTACAACATGAACTAAAATGGATTCATAAACTATAAGCGACCTCACCTCCAGACTTGAACGATTCAGTCATTTTCAAGCCCTTTTTGGAGGGATTTGTATCTGGGGGTATGGAAAAATAAAATCAGAAACAACCAAAATAATATGAGCTCCCTTGAATGTCAAAACTAATTAAAAAAAATAAGATTCCAATGGGTCTCCTTTCTTTTTCTATATGCAAATAAGTTATTTTAAATGAATATTCATCGTGATCAAGTTTTATGTATAATTTTATGTCATGCCCATTTGTGGAATTTCCTTTACATGCCATTGCTGTATATGGTGTATACATTGCTTTCCTGTCATCTCTTTCATATTTGTATATAATTGCTTGTATTGATATTATTTGGTGCATTCCTTGTCTTGACCACTGGGGAGGGGGCACTGTCCTCGGGGCTTCTGCCGCACTTATGGGCACCAGACGCACGAGGGCCACCCATCCAGTGACCCATTGGCTGAGTGAAGTGTAATGTAAGGCATAGTGTGAAGGAGGCCATAAAGTTTATTTTTAATGGAAACCTCTACTGTCCTTTTAAAAATGCAAATTTTTGACAATCATGCTGACCCTCTTGCTTTATAATTCAATGACCGAGAGCAAGTATGCAGATATGGAATTCTGACTTTACTCTAACTTTTCAGATCGACATTGTTGATTCAGGCCAGTAGAACAGTGATTCACAGTAATGAACATGTAACAGCCAGGAAATAAGTATTTTCAGCAAAAACAATTCCATGTCTCTCTTATCATAGGTTTATTTAAGGGATTGATTATTTCTACATGATTGTGGCAGAAAAAAAATGAGGCAGTTGTTAAAAAGCAGCATTTTTTTTGCTTAAAAAACATCCTCTCTGAAACTTATTGCAAAGCAGAAACAGATTACTAGCAAACACTATATGCAGATGCTGCAGATACTTAGAAAAAGTATCTTCCTAATTGCTGACAGATTATCAAGTCATAGTTATTTGTTGAACTGAACTGTTTAATATATAGAAGAATTGATATGATCTTTTTATAAGGTAACACTATGATAACAGTACTGTTGTATCAATATGAAGCATTACCAACATATACTTTTAAGACAGCTATTTTCAATTTAACTAATTGGTTACAACGTACAATACAAACCAAATAAAGCATATGTCTGATGCCTATAAACATTGCATTAAATTAAAATACAGATTATTACAAAAGGGTAGAAAAGAGCAATTATAATGATTTTGTGTTGTGTTTACCTTACAAGAGAGTCAAGAACCTATTTAAAATGTGTTTCCTAGGTAGCCTTGTTTAAATGAGTGCTGTATATCTACTTCATTATACATTTTTTTTAAATTCTTTAAACAAAGTTTAGCTACCAGAAACATGGAGAAATTTGCACCACCCTGATTACATGATTATGTTTCTGTCTTACAGGAACCGACACTGACAGCTGCACATTTCCCATTTAAATCTCTTTTAAAACGTTCCCCTGATGTCAACATGCTAAGCTGGATTCTCAATCTTCTCAGAAATGATGATCGGATTAGGTAGCAGGACTTTTCCAAATGTCTTTCCCTTCATTCATATAGCATGCAAAAGGAGCTATTACATGTGTGTTGCAAGTATTCCTTCATCTTTACCCAAATCTCTAAGGTGAGCAATGTGAATTTTTTCGTTTGTTAGACTGAGGTTTATATTCAGGTGGTAGGCATTTAAACCTATTTGTAATTATTTTGTTATTTATATTGTGTTCTTGTTTATCTTTTAGTTATGCTTTTTGCTTATAAAAATTAAACAAGAGTAATTTATAAAAATAATCATGTTCTTTTTTTTTGTTTTGCAGGCGAAACTGTTACCTATAAAAACAGCAGCAGAATTAAAGGGTTTATTTCTTCAAACACTTTTATTTCATAAGAAGTGTACACATTACATTTTAAATATTCTGAGCTAGAGCAACAGAAATTTTGCTGCTTGATGAAATTCCTCCATTCAAAGAGGAGTAAAAAAAAAAAAGAAATGAAGCTATAACACATTGTTTATTTTGTCATGTGAATTAAATATTGCAACTCAGGAAGATAAATCGATGTAATTAAATGCATGTAAAAAGATAAAGAGAATTGCACTGAAGGAAGACAACATCAATTATAAGAGAGCACAGAAATGCAATTATCTTATTTTATTTTAGAACCTTATGGTAAAATTAATTAAGAGTGAGCGATAACTATTATTCTTCCATCTAGATCAATGGTGCTTATATCTGGGACTCCAAATACAGGCAATGAGGCAAGGAGACCTAAGGGGAAATCAGATGTTCAGTTTACTGAAGATGGCAAAAATGGTAATGACCTGTTACAGGATGCCAATGGACTGGAAGAAGAACATGAACAGAATGAGCTGTCATGGCGGGGAACTGGAGATCCTCTGCCACAGCTCCTT
>BLSH010385715.1:739728-754075 GCA_018402905.1 Glandirana rugosa | reverse complement strand
ACTTAGTCACCGAGAACACACATCTCGGTATGTTAGAACACTATTAGTGCACGACGTACCACTGACATACTCTTTGTTGTTAATAGTCTGTTCGAAGACTGTACTTAGGACATATAATCCAGGTTATCAGGTATCGTATCCTGGGTAATAACAAAACCATCTATGTTCTTTTCCACTTGCAAAAAACCGAAAGAAGCACCTTTCGGAAACAATTTTCTACGTGAAAGTACATTATATAGAAAGATCTTATGATAGATACAATGTTTTCCCCGGAACATTTTGACACTGATTCTCTTTCTGTGTGTGAAAGAATTGGGGTAGTCATCGTGATCGTTCATGGCTTGAATTACTACTACAGGCTAACATTGTCACATCAGGTTTACCAATGCATACATACATGCTCCTTCCACAGTACTTTGCTAGTGCTACTGATGGGGTTAAGAAAGTGTGTGTCTTTCTCTTAGTCACAGTTTTACAAGGCCCCTTTTGTAACATAGATAGTATTCTAGAAAGATATATTACATGAAAGTGCATCTTTTAACAAAGGCTTTCCACGAAGAAAGCCAAAAAACGTTCACCTTTTCTTGTATCTACCAAAACAATAATGGGTCCTATGCTATGGACTATTGGACCTAATATACAGGATTCATGTCAGAAGCTTGTCTGATAATTGTTGTTTCTCATACAGTCACCATGCAGCACGTGATTATCACAAGATTGTATGGCTCTACACACAAGAGCCACTGATTCAATCTGCATTTAGCCACCTTCATTAAGTTGACACATGGAATATGCTCAGCACATGTTTAAAATTTGTAGAAGGCTTGTCAACAATTGGCTAGCTTCCAGGTTGCCAGATATAATTTTCAGATCAAACTAATGCTTGTTGCAAAGCCAGCCAAAACCCAGACAAAAGCCATAATGGTATCTAAAGAGCAATGATAATAAAGCTCCTATTGCATTTTGATCACATGTGTATCGCAAATTAAGAACCGCCTGAAAACTATGTAGTATGATGCTGAAAGGAAAAATAAGGTGTTTTGGATGCAGTGCTATCTACTTTTGTGTAAATGATCAATGCCGTGTGTGTTTTTGGTTATAATATTTTTGCTTTGTGATATACAGTAATTATGATGTAGATCTGTATATTTAAATTAATAAGTGAGATTTGTTGGCTGTCAATGATGAAATCAGCTGGTAAGCTAATAAAAAAAACGACTACACTTCACAAATGGATAACAGGTTGTATATATATTGTATTGCAAAACAAATATGCCTCAGTCAATCCTTGTATCCTTGTATACATTACACCATTTTATAGTGGCATAAAAGGAATGAAGAAAAGGGTGTGGAAACTGTGGGGACAGTTAAAAACAAATTATGACACTTTAACTAAATATAGGAACGTACCAAGTTTCAAATGATATTGTACCATTATGTAAAAGTAATCATTGAGCAGCTAAAGCTATCAGGCAAACAGTGCAAATGTGCTAAAAAACATATCAGTCATATGCATTATTGCATGCACACCTAGACATCATCTTAACTCTGTGAGCACCTCTGCGATTTGAGGTTTACAGTAGATATATTACTGATCATGCTTCCAGCTCCTGGAAATCTTGCTTGACTAAATAAAATGCCATATGTGTGAACTATAGAAAACAAAAATACTGCTGAGTCTTAAAGTGTTACTAAACCCACAACAGTAAAATCAGTCTGTATATGCAGCATATCATGCTTGTTATACTCACTGTGGAACTTAAGGGGTTATGTTTAAAGAAGGCAGTTTTATCCTGTATGCATAGATTCTTCCCTCCTGCACTGTCAATCTGGCCAAGTCAATATAATACACAGCAGGGTGGTAAAGCTGCAAATGCTCTGTTTGGTCTCTTATGCTGAATAGAACATTTACTGTTCCAGTTGAACTGTTCAGGCTACATGATATTGACATCACACATGTGGGCGTGTATAGAGGCTGTAGTGGAAATCTCCTCCTATTTGAACACACAGCTATGGACAAACTGTGCAGGTTATCAGGAAACCATCTTATACAGATCATCCCAAAAGGTATACAGTGGCAGTATTTTAATGTAAAAAGAAGATTTATAAGCATTAGGCCACAGACACACGGGCATATTGAAAAACGAGCTGTAATGTCAATACCGACGCCAGGAAAAAAGCCACGTTAAAAACACAATTTTATCAGCGTTTGCATTGACGTCAGTGCGCGTAGCTTTCAGCGGCGTTTCTCTGCCTCTATTCAAAATCAATGGTTCCCTATGGGAACCCATTAATTTGAATAGAAGTCGGACCAGAAGTCGGATCATGACGATCTGACTTGCGGCACGACTTGTGTGCAGAGGGTCTTGAAGGGGAAAAATTAAAGAAACAACATCTCCAGAAGAGAGAGGGAGAAGACACAGGGGGAGACAGCGGCAGAAGACAGAAGACCCCTCATAAGACAGAAAACCCCGCAAGAGAGCCGAAGAAAGAAGGAGACGGAGAAGAGAGGGGAGAAGATGCCAGAGCTGATTTAATAAATTATTTTAAAAACCTGTGTAGTGTGGTTTTTTTACACTTTTGTTTACCCCATACTCATTCACATAGGGTGGGGGGCCGGGATCTGGGGGCCCCCTTCCAGATTCCGATAAGCCCCCACCTGCTGACCCCGACAACCAACGGCCAGGGTTGTTGGGAAGAGGCTCTTGTCCTCATCAACATGGGGACAAGGTGCTTTGGGGTGGGGGGCGCAGGGCCCCCCTGCCCCAAAGCACCCACCCCCCCATGTTGAGGGCATGCGGCCTGGTACGGTCCAGGAGGGGGGGGGGTCGCTCGCTCGACCCCACCCCCTTTCCTGGCCTGCCAGGCGGCATGCTCGGATAAGGGTCTGGTATGGATTTTAGGGGGGACCCCACGCCATTTTTTTCGGCGTGAGGGTTCCCCTTAAAATCCATAACAGAGCAAAAGGTCTGGTACATCCTGGGGGGGTGGGAACCCACGCAAAAATTTTCCTTTCATTTTTGCGGGGTTTCCCCTTCAAGACCCTCTGCACACAAGTCGCGCCACAAGTCGGATCATCATGATCCGACTTCTGGTGCAACTTCTATTCGAATTAATGGGCTCCCATAGGGAACCATTGATTTTGAATAGAGGCAGAGAAACGCCTGACAAGGCTTAACGCTGTGTATACAACGTTAAGCCACGTTATCAAGCGTTTTACCAGCTAAGCGTCAAAAATGCTCCAATGCTGCAGCTTCGGAACGCGCTGGTCCTGGGTTCTTCTTACAGCTTAACCACTTACCAACCGGAAGGTTTTCCAGCTTTAGGACCAGAGCACTTTTTGCGATTTGGCACTGCGTCGCTTTAACTGACAATTGCACGGTCGTGCGACGTTGTACCCAAACAAAATTTGCGTCCTTTTTCTCCCACAAATAGAGTTTTCTTTTGGTGGTATTTGATCGCCTCTGCGTCATTACTGATCGTTACTATAAACAAAAGAAGAGCGACCATTTTGCAAAAAAAAACAAAATTCTTACTTTTTGCTGAAATTCAAATAAAAAAAAAATATATAAAAAAACATTTTTTTTCACCGGTTTTGGCCGATTTATATTCTTCCTCATATTTGTGATAAAAAAAAAATGCAGCGGACATGTCGGACATTTTTGACACTTTTTTAGGACCAATGACATTTATTCAGTGATCAGAAATTTAAATGTCCGCTGATTACTGTATAAATGTCATTGGCAGTGAAGGGGTTAACCTGGGGGGGGGAGCTAGGGGTTAAGTGTGTTCCCTGGGCGTGTTCTTACTGTGGGGGGATGGGCTACCATGGGCATGAGAGATCTAACTGATCCCAGTGACACGGATCAGTAGATCACCCATGCCTGCACTGTCAGAATGGGGAACCGCCGTGTTTACATCAGAGGTTCCCTGTTCTTTGCCTGTGGCCGCTCATCGCGGCTTGCCGGCGGACATTAGGTCCGCCCGAGCCGCGGGCACACTCCTCAGGACGTTCGCAGATCGCCGTCTTTTTACGGCGATACGCGTATAGCAACCCGACTGCCGCCGTGAAAACACAGCAGGCGGTCGGGAAATGGTTAAGAACACCGACGCTATCTACAGCTCAAAAACATCAACGTGTGTATGAGGCCATAGAATAACATGGTGTGGCGTTCTTAAGCTGTAAAAACAGTTCAAAAACGCGGTGTTAATAACACCCGCATGTATGAGGCCTTATAGTATCACAGTGTAACATGACAATGTGACTCTGTTTCTGCCTTAATGTGATTCAGCAAGTGCTACACTGTGAAACAGCAATAAATGGTATTATCCAACATCACTCAGTATAACTTAAAGAGGAACTTCATTCTCTCAATCAACATTGACTATTTTAAATCCTTTGCTGTAGCATTAGAAAATCAGAAAGTACATAATATTTTCTTGTTTTAAACTTTGGGCTTTTTTTTTTACATTTCTTCAGTTACTTCCTGGTTTCCAAGCCTAGGCAAATTATATCATACATTCCAGGAGTCTTCAGGAGGGGAGGAGGGGTTTCGTCAGCTAAGAACACCCTCCTGCATGCAGACCAGGCCTAAGGTCAGATGAATTTCAGTAAATAAATGCTACATGAATCATCTGCCTCTACTAAAGATGGCCACAGTCAGAAATGCTAGGAGGTGTTTTCTGTGCAAAATAAAGCACGGATACATAGATGGATGGGCGAGTTGGCTTTGAAATTTAAAAATTAGTTACGCATCATTTTCAATTTGTAGTGCTAAGATGCAATGTAGTTCAGCTGTATTTATTTTTGTGTTCTGTTGATGACAGTTAAGGTGTTTGTTAAGCCACTTGTATAAAAAGTTCCCATCCGCACTGTATTATAACAAGAAGTTACCCCGTGTCTGTGTTATAACATATATATACTTCTCTGTATAGATAATACACCTTCTTACTATGATCAGTTTCATTTTTCAGCTTTTCTCTCTCAGCTCAGAATTTCTGAGGGTGGGGCTGAGCACTGCTGCTGACGTCAGCTGGTGCTGTGTTATCTATATAGATAAGAATATTTATGATATAACACTGACACAGGGAACTTATATCTAATACAGAGGAAATAGGAGCTTTTAGGCCTCATGCACACAGGACGTTTTTTGACTGTTTTTCAGCAGCTGTTTTCAGCTGTAGACATTTTTTTCTACAGGCAATAAACGCTCCATCATGTTATCCTATGTGTTCATGCACACATAGGCTGTTATCAACTGTTTTTAGCAGTGAGGTTTTTGAGCTGTAAAAAAAACCCAAGACCAGAGGGTTCTTTTGGACGTTTTTCAACTGTAAAAATGCTCAAAATTGCCCAAAAACCCTCAAAAACGCTCAGAAATGTCAATCCCCAATGTTTCTGGATGTTTTAGATAAATTGAAAAAAAACCCAAAAATGCTGGCCCTTTAAAAACGCTAAAAAAACGTGAAAAAATGGTGGTAATATAATGCTGGTAAAAGCTGAAAACATCCCTGATAAGCTACTGAAGTTTTTTGGCTGTTTTTTCCTGTGTTTTTTCCAAGTCCTGTGTGCATGAAGCCTTAGAGTTAATTATGAGAGTCATGACAAAAGTCAAGACCTGGCATTATCAAACAAGTGTTTTAGGGGATAACGAGGGATCATTTAAAAAGCAAAAGCACCATGCTGCTAATTGCACATTAACCACTTCCGGACCAACACCGTCACCTGACTGCGGTCACTTTGAAGTGGAATACCGTTGTTATGGTAGCAGATAGCTTCTATAACCCCGGTATCTTTTTTTTCAGCCGGCGATTCTGTGTAAGTTAAAAGTGGTCTCAGCGGCGGATTCGCCACGAGATCACTTTTATCAGCGGAGGGAGAGGTGCCCCCCCCCCCCGCCGGTTTCCGGTCACTCCACCGCTTACCGAACCCGTCGGCAACGGCAGAGATGACTTGTTTGATTGAGCGGCTGAAGCCGTTCACTCGGCTCCATAACATGGCAGGGCGGCAGCGGCGTCACAAGTCACTTCCGCCCAATGCTCTTAAAGGGCCCATTTTTTTTTGCAATGTCTTTTTTTTCAAATTATTTATTTATTTATTTATTTTTGCATTTTACTGTAAATATGAGATCTGAGGTCTTTTTGACCTCAGATCTCATAGTTAAGATGTCCTGTCATGCTTTTTTCTATTACAAGGAATGTTTACATTTCTTGTAATAGGAATAAAAGTGATCATTTAAAAAAAAAAAAAAAAAAAAAAAAGAACAGTGTAAAAATAAAAAGTAAAATAAATAATTAAAAAAAAATGTAACGCCCCATCCCCGCGAGCTCGCGCGCAGAAGCGAACGCATACGTAAGTCACGCATACATATAAAAACGGTGTTCAAACCACACATGTAAGGTATTACCGCGATCATTACAGTGAGAGCAATCATTTTAGCACTAGAGCACCTCTGTAACTCAAAACTGCTAACCTGCAGAATTTTTTAAACGTCACAAATGGAGATTTTTAAGTTGCAAAGTTTGTCGCCATTCGCAATTGCGAGCGGTTGCAATTTTGAAGCATAAAATTTTGGGTATCATTTTACTCGGCGTAACATTATCTTTCACAATATTGCAAAAAAAATGTAATTTTATAGCAAAAAAAATGGTTTTAACTCGTAAACACCGAACCCAAAAAACAGGCTCGGTCTTGAAGTGGTTAAAGAGACAGGAGCAGCATTTTTTTTTTTTTTTGGGATAACAAACGCTTTAACTCAGATTGTCAATGTGGAATTTAGTGCTGTGCTTAGTGGTTAAGTAGTTCTTTTGGATATATGAGACAGACTATAGTCGTTGTTGTTGTATATTTAAAAAAAATGCAGCGCTACCTAAAATTCTATAAATAGCTAGTATATAAACCCCACTAAACAATCCAAATGTTAAACTTGAAAATAATTGGAAAACAATTAAGAAGTAATGGTGGCACCCTCCATGCCTAAATGTCTCCAATTATCTTCAATATTATGAGATTGAACAATAAACATGCTAACTAGAGTTCAGCGAAGCCAGACTGTAAAGTTCAGGTATGTACCGGACATTACGGTGTCCGTGCCCCGAACCCGATCCTGGACATTTCAAAAAAAGTCTGGGATCGGGTTCGGTATTCGGGTATTTTTTGGCACCTGTTGAATAGCTGCAGGGCAGCGAATCAACAAGCGGTTCACTCGTTTGCCCTTAGAAGCCATCACAGCCATGCCTATTAATGGCATGGCTGTGATTGGCCAGTGCATCTTGTGACCCAGACTATTTTCGGCGCCTATTGAATAGCTGCAGGGCAGCCAATCAACAAGCGTTTCAC
The DNA here is from genome assembly GCA_018402905.1 of Glandirana rugosa. Classification (NCBI taxonomy): domain Eukaryota; kingdom Metazoa; phylum Chordata; class Amphibia; order Anura; family Ranidae; genus Glandirana; species Glandirana rugosa. Next base: position 746,736 of record BLSH010385715.1, on the reverse strand, counting down.
TCGTTTGCCCTTAGAAGCCATCATAGCCATGCCTACTAATGGCATGGCTGTGATTGGCCAGTGCATCATGTGATCCAGCCTCTATTTGAGCTGGAGTGACGTAGTGCCGCATGTCACATCGTCTTATACTGGCATAGGGAGAGGTTCATGGTGCTGCTGTGAGGGAGAGATTAGCGTTCTAATATTATCTCATCCTGCATTAGGGACAGGTTCCTGGCGGTGCTGTGAAGGAAAGATTAGCGTTCTAAAATCATCTGATACTGGATTAAGGACAGGTTCCTGGTGCTGTGAGGGAGAGATTAGCGTTCTAATATCATCTTATCCTGCATTAGGTACAGGTTCCTGGCGCTGTGAGGGAAAGGTTAGCGTTCTTATATCAGCTCATACTGCATTAGGTACAGGTTCCTGGTGCTGTGAGGGAAAGATTAGCGTTCTAATATCAGCTCATACTGCATTAGGTACAGGTTCCTGGTGCTGTGAGGGAAAGATTAGCATTCTAATATCATCTCATACTGCATTAGGTACAGGTTCCTGGCGCTGTGAGGGAAAGATTAACGTTCTAATATAATCTCATACTGCATTAGGGACAGGTTCCTGTCAGTGCTGTGAGGGACAGATTATCATTCTAAAATCATCTCATACTGCAGTGGGGACAGGTTCCTGTCGGTGCTGTTAGGGACAGATTATCGTTCTAAAATCATCTCATACTGCAGTAGGAACAGTTTCCTGTCGGTGCTGTGAGGGACAGATTATCGTTCTAAAATCATCTCATATTGCAGTAGGGACAGGTTCCTGTCGGTGCTGTGAGGGACAGATTATTGTTCTGAAATCATCTCATACTGCAGTAGGGACATGTTCCTGTTGGTGCTGTGAGGGACAGATTAGTGTTCTAAAATCATCTCATACTGCAGTAGGGACAGGTTCCTGTCGGTGCTGTGAGGGACAGATTAGTGTTCTAAAATCATCTCATACTCCAGTAGGGAGAGGTTCCTGTCGGTGCTGTGAGGGACAGATTATCGTTCTTAAATCATCTCATACTGCAGTAGGTAGAGGTTCCTGTGGGTGCTGTGAGGGACAGATTATCTTTCTAAAATCATCTCATAATGCAGTAGGGACAGGTTCCTGTCGGTGCTGTGAGGGAGAGATTATCGTTCCTAACATCATCTCTTACTGCAGTAGGGACAGTTTCCTGTCGGTGCTGTGAGGGATAGATTATCGTTCTAAAATCATCTCATACTGCAGTAGGGACAGGTTCCTGTCGGTGCTGTGAGGGACAGAATATCATTCTAAAATCATCTCATGCTGCAGTAGGGAGAGGTTCCTGTCTGTGCTGTGAGGGACAGATTATCGTTCTAAAATCATCTCATACTGCAGTAGGGACAGGTTCCTGTCGGTGCAGTGAGGAACAGATTATTTTTCTAAAATCATCTCATACTGCAGTAGGGACACGTTCCTGTCGGTGCTGTGAGGGACAGATTATCGTTCTAAAATCATCTCATACTGCAGTAGGGACAGGTTCCTGTCGGTGCTGTGAGGGACAGATTATCGTTCTAAAATCATCTCATCCTAATGTAGGGAGAGGTTCCTGCTGCTGGTGTGAGCGGTGCATTTCTTGCACAAAAATAAAAAGTGCGTCTACGTTGCTGTTTTTAAAAAAAAAAGAAGAATAATTTATTATTCTTTTTTCTAGCATTAATAAATAGTGCTACATAGTACATTTGCACCTTGCTGTGCATTTCTTGCGCAAAAATAAAAAATGGGTCTACATTGCTGGTTTAAAAAAAAAAAAAATTCTAAATACTACATTTGTGGCCAGCGGTGCATTTCTTGCACAGAAATAAAAAGTGCATCTACATTGCTGGTTTAAAAAAAAAAAGAATAGATTATTATTCTTTTTATTTTATTATTAATAAATAGTGTTACATAGTACATTTGTGTCCAGAATGAGGAGAGCGCCAAATAAGGGGCGTGGTCGTGGTTGTGGTGCTGCTGGTGTTAGTTGTGTTGGTGAAGTTCCTGTTGCAAGGAGAGGACGTGGTTGATTTGTGCCAGCTACACGCACAAGTGAAACACCTTCCTCAGGTGCGAGTAGCCGACAGAGCCTTCAATGTTATATGGTAGGCCCGAATGCCGCTCAACGAATGGTGAAGCCAGAACAAGTACAGGCGATAGTAGATTGGGTGGCTGACAATGCCTCCAGTTCCTTCACATTGTCTCCCACCCGGTCCCTTGATGAAAGCTCACAGTTGGCACCTTAACCCCATGGCCATCTGTCTTTCACCTCAGCCCCTTGTAAATCAGCCAAGCAGTCTGGGCCCCAAGTCATGCAGCAGTCTCTTATGCTTTTTGATGACTCTGCTGCTGTGCTTTCCGTGGGCCATCCACATAGCCCTGCCCCAGAAGTGGAAAACATTGAGTGCACCAATGCCCAACCACTTCTGTTTCAGGATGAGGACATGGAAACACTGCCGCAGCACGTCTCTGATGATGATGAAATACAGGTGCCAACTGCTGCGGCTTTCCACAGTGTGCAGACTGATAAGGAGGGCAGTGGTGAAGGTTGGGTGGAAGATGATGTGGAGGATGAGGTCCTAGACCCCACATGGAATGAAGGCTATGCGAGTGACGTGTGCAGTTTGGAGGAGGAGGTGGTGGTCGCACAGAGGCACCAGCACAGCAAAAGAGGAAGCAGGTTGCAAAAGCGGAGCGACCGTCCCCTAGACAGTACGCCTGCTACTACCCACCCCACCCAGGGACCTATCACACCAAAAGCAGCTCAAAGGAGTTCCCCGGCGTGGCAGTTCTTCAGACAATGTGCTGACAACAAGACACGAGTGGTTTGCACGCTGTGCAATCAGAGCCTGAAGCGAGGCATAAATGTTGTAAACCTGAGCACAACCTGCATGACCAGGCATCTACATGCAAAGCACAAGCTGCAGTGGAATAAGCACCTCAAAATCCAAGAAAGGTCTCGGCCTCCTTCTGCTTCCTCTTCTGCTGCTGCCTCGGCCTCTTCCTCCACCTCTACAGTGCCAGTGTCACCTGCCACCCAGCAAACAGATGATGTGACAGCAACGCCAGAATGTCCGCCACCGTCCCCAAGCATTTCTACATGGTCCCATGGAAGCTTACAGCTCTCCATCTCCCAAAAACTGGAGAGAAAGAGGAAGTACCCCCCTACCCACCCGTGATCGCTGGCCCTGAATGCCAGCATTTCAAAATTCCTGGCCTTTGAAATGCTGTCATTCCGTCTGGTGGACATGGACAGTTTTAAAAACCTGATGGCGGTGTCTGTCCCACAGTACGTGGTTCCCAGCCGCCACTACTTTTCCAGGCAAGCTATCCCTTCCCTGTACAAACAAGTCAGGGACAAGATCAAGTGTGCACTACGCAGCGCATCTGATACGTGGACCAGTAAGCACGGGCAGAGACGCTATATCTCGCTAACTGCACACTGGGCAAATGTAGTGGCGGGTGGGCCTGAGGCGGCTAGCCGTTTGGCGCATGTGCTTCCTCCACCGAGGATTGCAGGGCATTTCTCTTTGCCTCCTGTTGCCTCCTACTCCGCTTCCTCCTCATCTACCACCTCCTCATCCGGTCAGCGTAACAACTTCACCACCAACTTCAGCACATCCAGGGGAAAATGACAGCAGGCTGTTTTAAAACTGATATGTTTGGGGGATAAACCCCACACTGCGCTGCAGCTGTAAATGGGCATTGAACAACAGACCGATGAGTGGTTGTTGCCACTGAGCCTCAAGCCCGGCCTGGTGGTGTGCGATATTGGGCGAAATCTCGTAGCAGCTCTGGGCCTAGCCGGTTTGACAAACATCCCTTGCCTGGCGCATGTGCCGAATTTGGTGGGGCAGAGATTTCTAAAAAACTACCCGGATATGTCAGAGCTGCTGCAGAAAGTGTGGGCCGTCTGCTGCTCGCCTGTCTGCGCTGCAGCGGAACTTCGGCCTTCCCGCTCACCGCCTCCTATGCGACTTGCCCACAAGGTGGAACTCCACCTTGCACATGCTGGAGAGACTGTGCGAGCAGCAACAGGCAATAGTGGAGTTTCAGCTGCACGGGTCAGTCGCTCTGCGGAACAGCACCACTTCACCACCAACGAGTGGGCCTCCATGCGAGACCTGTGTACCATATTGTGGTGTTTCGAGTACTCCACTAACATGGCCAGTGCCGATGATGCTGTTCTCAGCGTTACTATCCCACTTCTATGTCTCCTTGAAAAACCACTTCGGGTGATGATGGAAGAGGATGTGGCACAGGAGGAGGAGGAAGAGGGGTCATTTCCACGGTTATCAGGCCAGTCATTCACAAGTGGCTCGGAGGGTGGGTTCCTGCACCAGCATAGGCCAGGTAAAAAAATTTCAAGCCAGGGAACAGTTCTGGAGGATGAGGAGGACGAGGATGATGAGGAGGAGGAGGAGGAGGAGGAAGAGGAGGAACCGTGTTCACAGTAGGGTGGTACCCAACGCAGCTCGTGGGCATCACTGGAGCGTGGCTGGGGGGATAAGGAGGACGCAGATGATACACCTTCCACAGAGGACAGCTTGTCTTTGCCTCTGGGCAGCCTGGCACACATGAGCGACTACATGCTGCAGTGCCTGCTCAACGACAGCCGAGTTGCCCCCATTTTAACTTGTGCTGATTACTGGGTGGCCACCCTGCTGGATCCCCATTACAAGAACAACGTGCTGTCCTTAATTCCCTCACTGGAGCATTATCAAAAAATGCGCGACTACAAGCGCACGCTGGTAGACGCGCTGCTGAAGGCATTCCCAAATGACACCGGGGGCTCAGTGGAAGCACAAGGCGAAGACAGAGGAGGAAGAGGTCGCCAACGCAGCTGTGGCACCGCCAGCACCTCAGAAGGCAGGGTTAGCATGGCTTAAATGTGGAAAAGCTTTGTCAGCAGCACGCCACAACAAACAGCACCACCAGCTGATAGGCAACGTCTTAGCAGGAGGCAGCATTTCAGCAACATAGTGGATCAGTATGTGTACACACGCCTGCACGTACTGACTGATGGGTCTGCCCCATTCATCTTCTGGGTCTCCAAATTGGGCACATGGCCTGAGCTTGCCCTTTATACCTTGGAGGTGCTGGCCTGCCCTGCAGCCAGTTGTGTTTAGCACGGCAGGGGGCGTTATCACAGACAAGCGCAGCCGCCTGTGCACAGCCAACGTGGAAAAGCTAACGTTTATTAAAATGAACCAGGCATGGATCCCACAAGATTTGTCTGTACCTTGTGCAGAACAGACATTTAGATCGGCCTCACACAGCCATTGGTATACTTTTTTTTTTTTGAATATGTCTCAATATTTTGGGGGCTACCCCAATTAGAAAAAAAAACAAACAAACAAAAAACAATTTTGGCTACCTCCTCCACCGCCACTTCCACCTACACCGCCACGGTCACCACCTCCTCAACCTCTAGGCTCCTACTCCACATCCACCTCCTCCTCCAATTTTTATTTTTTTATGTGATTTTAAGTTATTTCCCTATCCATATTTGTTTGCAGGGCACTTGTCCTACTCTTACCCCCATTTTGCTTCCTTTTGCAGCCCTGTAGCCCTTTCCAGGACTTTTTTAGAGCCTTTTTTGTGCCCAAAAGTTTGGGTCACCATTGACTTCAATGGGGTTCGGGGTCCGGGGTCAAGTTTGGTGACGAACTTGAACTTTTTCGTGAAGTTCGGCCGAACCCAACGAACCCGAACATCCAGGTGTCCGCTCAACTCTAATGCTAACGTATCAAAAAATATGAAATTGTATCAACTGAAATATTTATTAGCAATAGTGGTGTCACTCTCTGTGTATACAGTATCTCACAAAAGTGAGTACATCCCTCACATTTTTGTAAATATTTTTCATGTGACAACAATGAAGAAATGACACTTTGCTACAATAACTCAATACACAGCCATTAATGTCTAAACCGCTGGCAACAAAAGTGAGTACACCCCTAAGTGAAAATGTCCAAATTGGGCCCAAACTGTCAATATTTTGTGGGGTCGCCATTATTTTCCTGCACTGACTTAACCCTTTTGGGCATGGCATTCACCAAAGCTTCACAGGTTGCCACTGGAGTCCTCTTCCACTCCTCCATGATGGCATGATGAAGCTGGTGAATGTTAGAGACCTTGCGCTCCTCCACCTTCCATTTGAGGATGCCCCACACATGCTCAATAGGGTTTAGGTCTGGAGACATGCTTGGTCAGTCCATCACCTTTACCCTCAGCTTCTTTAGCAAGGCAGTGGTCATCTTGGAGGTGTGTCTCCGAAGGGAGGGGATCGTGCTCTGCTTCAGTATGTCACAGTACATGTTGGCATTCATGGTTCCCTCATTGAACTGTAGACCCCCCAGTGCCGGCAGCACTCATGCAGTCCCAGACCATGACACTCCCACCACCATGCTTGATTGTAGGCAAGACACACTTGTCTTTGTACTCCTCACCTGGGTGCCGCCACACACGCTTGACACCATCTGAACCAAATACGTTTATCTTGTCTCATCAGACCACAGGACATGGTTCCAGTAATCCATGTCCTTAGTCTGCTTGTCTTCAGCAAACTGTTTGCGGGCTTTCTTGTGCATCATCTTTAGAAGAGGCTTCCTTCTGGGACGACAGCCATGCAGACCAATTTGATGCAGTGTGTGGCGTATGGTCTGAGCACTGACAGGCTGACCCCCCCCCCGCCCCTTCAACCTCTGCAGTAATGTTGGCTGCACCGTCCGCTGTCACCGTTCACTGTGCGAGTCCCGAGGGTGACTAAGACGTAATACCACTCAAATGGATAAAGTAGAATATAATGTTACATTATTATCTTTATTACGCGAAGTTAGTAGGACTGTGGTATGGTTGGTACCGCGGTCCTACTAACTTCAACTCACGTGTACGAGTCGTAAAAGAAACCCTTTATCTGCATAGTCACGTCGGTTGTAATGACGTCTCCAACTTCCCCGCCCCCCCCCCAGTCGGACAGTCACGAGTCTGGTA
>BLSH010385715.1:711199-727311 GCA_018402905.1 Glandirana rugosa | reverse complement strand
TTTTAAAAAAATATACCGGAGCATAGGGGCAATCCGCCCCAATTTCCACCCACTGCCCCTATGCTCCGGTATATTTGCTCTTTTTTTAACTGTGGTGGTGAAATCACCACCAACAGCGCTGGAGTCGCTGCTTTATATATGGTGGGAGCAAACGCTATTGCTGTCACCCTAAATAAATCAGCTCTGCAGCTGGCATACCTGAAAATTAAATAAAGATTAATAAAAACAGTAACACATAAAAAAATAATATTCCTGCTAAGAATAAAAAAATAATTACATGTTACATAAAAACATTGCATACCTGCAAAAAAAAAAACCCACTATAATAAACCGCAACAAAACATTACAGATATGCATAAACAACAATAGAGAGAGCAATAGAAAGAGAATAGAGAGAAAATGGAGATAGAAAAACAAGAAACGTACAACTGTTTTTGGTTTTTATTTTTTTAAATTATTTTGGTTTTTATAACTTTTTTTTTTTTTTGGTACGCTTTTTTTTTTATAACAATGAACAATAAACAGTAAAGGTTAGGGTCTCCGAAAATGCGGTGACATCTTTGGAGACCCTGTGAAAGTGTGTCCTAATTCTATGTAGTGCTGTTCCCTACGCTAATACTCAACTAATGAATGGTAGCGCTCGAAACAGTGACCGATGCAGAGACCAGGCTGGTCCAAACAGGTGGGGCAATAATATCGGGTGTCACTCCTGTATCCGTTTCGTCGGCAGACACGACATCTTTTTTGGGGGTATTGTTGGGTAGGGGTACCAGGGATGGCATGTGGATAATGCCGTCCATGCAGCCGGCTCACTGCATGTGGATTGGGAACTTGGGGTGCAGAGCCATCTGGATACAGAAGGGCTCTGATGATCTCTTCCTGGAATTTCAGGAGAGGTCCAGTCCGTCCTGACGCTTTGTATAGCACAAAAGCGTTCAACAAAGCCAATTGAAAGAAGTAAACAGACACTTTTTTGTACCAGCGTCTGGATTTACGGGCAATTAAATAGGGCGCCAATAACTGGTCATTGAGGTCCACCCCTCCCATATTAAGGTTATATTGGTGGACAGAGAGGGGTTTCTCCACAACACCAGTCACCCTTCTAATTTGGACATCCGTGTCTGCATGAATGGAGGAAAGAATGAACACATCCTCTGTATACCTCCACTTCATCGCAAGCAAATTACCACATCTCAAGCAGGCTCTCTCCCCCCGACTCGAAGTCGGGAATCTACCAGCCGTTGGGGGAAGCCCCGGCGATTAGGTCGCACGGTGCCACATGCGCCAATTTGGTGATCAAGTAAGTGACTAAAAAGTGGCACGCTTGTGTAGTAATTGTCCACATACAAATGGTACCCCTTTCCGAATAAGGGTGACACCAAGCTCCACACAATTTTACCAGCACTCCCCATGTAGTCTGGGCATCCTTCCGGCTCTATGCGGCTATCTAGGCCCTCATAAACAATACAACTACATGTATAGCCTGTGGCCCTGTCACAGAGCTTATACAACTTGACCCCGTATCTGGCACGCTTGTTGGAGACGTACTGTTTGAAAACAAGACGGCCAGCAAATTTAATCAGGGACTCGTCCATGCACACAACTTGGTTGGGAATAAAATGCGCTGCGAATGTTTGGTTGAAGTGGTTTATGAGGGACCGAATTTTGCAGAGCCGGTCAAATTCAGGGTCTCCATACGGACGATCGAGTCGATTGTCACTGAAGTGCATGAACCGCAGAATCCGTAATTGGTTTCCAAGTTCTGGCAAGTGACAAATGGGGATTAGCGGCGATGTATTGACCAGCATATAAATTGCTTTGGTCCACAATAGATCTATAGAGATCTTCGGTGAAATACAGCGAAAATAAAATCAATGGCCCTAAAATCAACTGTATTCACCTGAATTCCGGGTTGGGCAGTGAATGGGGGAAGTACGGGGGCTGCATCAGTGGTGGGTTGCCAATCAGGGTTTGCAAGCACTTGAGGAAGGGCACTATGGGCTCTGCGGGCCTGTGTTCTTCGTCTTCGTGGCTGCGGGGCATTACTCGTGCTAGCCATACCAACTAGAACTGCACTTATGGGACTCGCCACGTCACCAAGTGTTACTGCAGTGCTGGTTGTATGACCAGGATGTACTAGGCCGCTGGTGCTTGCCAGGTCACCAGAAGGGGTAGCAGCGCTAGTACTGGGTCTCTGCTCCATACGAGAGCCCTGCAGTTCACGCACCTCAGCGACAGCTAAATGGGATCTGGTACACCTGAACTTAGGAGGGACCACCCAATCGTCAGAACTATCTGTCATGGAGCCGCTGTCGAATATCAACTTGATTGGTGAGTCTGAATCTGACAGTGAGTCTTCCCCATCACTCTCATCTGTCATACTCACAATCGCGTAGGCCTCTTCACCAGTGTACCTCGGATTAGACATGGCCTCTAAATTTATAGGTACACTAGTGAGACTCACAGGCAAAAAAGTGCACCTGGTTGTCAGAGCCTGTGTCAAGTCGCTACCAAATTCACTGTCAGAATTTGCAGGGATCGGGCGTGATCTCTGCGAAGGCTGCAGATATGTGTTCTGTGAGTGGTAAGTGACAGCGATCTATTGATCCTGCACTTGGGTGGGCTGGGATGGGCAGAGAGGCTAAACGCAGGTGTTAGCAATTATCTGGGCTGATCCCGCTAATGCTGCGTTTTTTAGAACACTAAATCTAAGGGGGACGCTAATATAGATCTGATCAGATCGCAGATATTGATCTGATCAGATATTACAATAATATGTAACACCTACCTAATGTGTGTGTGTGTCAGAGTACCTCGCTAACTGGCCCTGCCTGGTATTTACGCTGACCCTAACGCACGCTAAAACCTAACTGGGCTCACCGCCGGGCGATCGGGGGTTAAAACCTATAAATGGTATATAAAATAATATACAGCGGGTAATCAGATGGGGAAGAAAACTATCTAGCTAGCTAGCATCACCCGTGACACTTATACAGTGATCACAGGTGACAGGGGGCAATCAAGGGGTTAAAACCTTTATTGGGGGGGCAAGGGGGGGTATTTACACCTAACTAGGCCTAATACTATCTACCCTAACACTGATTTAGTGTCACAAGGGTCACAAGTACAGCGATCGGTAAAAATCAGATCGCTGCACTATATGACACTGTGACAGGGGGTGACAGGGAGTGAAGGGGTTAACTGGAGGGTGATCATGGGGCAATCAAAGGGTTAAATATGCCTATGTGTACTGGTGTTAGTGTGCTGTTGGTGCAACTCACGTTTTTAGATGTCTCTCTCTCCTCTCTGCAACGGAAAAGAAAGCAGAGAGGGGAGATGACATCACTTCCCCTACCTGTGTTTACATTTCACAGGTAGGAGAAGAAATCCTATTCGCCGGACGATCAACATGAATAGACCAAAATCCATTGGTCTATTTATGTTTACTGAACGGTCCAGCAACGAATGGGACCGCCGCGACCGCGCTGGAGGGTGTGTGCGCACGCCCCCTAGCTGTGCACGCAATCGCCTCCTATTTACGGCGATTCGCACACAGCATCCTGACTGCCGCCGTGAAAACACAGTGCGCGGTCGGAAACTGGTTAAAAAAGGCCTGGATTCTTTCCTTAATGTAAATAATATAACTGGGTTGGCTCAGCCTGTTTGATATTTGCTTGAAGTGGTCTTGAGGTTATGGTGGCGTATATGTGGATAAATTAATCTCTCTTTGATATAGATTGGACTGCGGAAGTGCAACTAGCATTGTTAAATACCCGAGCCACCCTGAGGAAAGCAATGATAAGATGCATGCAGCAACGTGCATGCTTAGTGTGGCCTATTTGCGGTGACAGTGAGAGGGGCTTAACAGGGTATAGTAAAGCCAAAACCCTGAGCCTACTCACTGTATACATGACACACATACAGTATACCATAGTCCTTCAGTTTCCACAAAATTTGCTTTTATTAACAAGCCACAAGCAAGAGCCTCACAGGTGTAACCCTCAGCACAATCAGGTTTTAAAGATGAAACTTTTCCATTACATATGCTTTTCTGTAGACAGAATTTAGACAGAGAGCTAACACTCCATATATGTCTATCTTAGGGAAGAACTTTTGTAAATAGCCAGGGACTGCATAGCAACCAGCACCTGTTAAGGATGAATAATTTGGTTAGGAGTATGTAATCATTATATAGCAAAATAGAATGCCGCAGTAAGGAGGACAAAACAGGTAGGTTAGAGTACAATGTGTAGCGATCAGGAGAAATCAAGGTATTCAAAGTACAGCCAAGATCCTTAGTACTTAGGCTGAGAACACTGTTTGTGAATACTGATGGATTTTTTTTAATGTGACATTTTAATAGAGAAGAAGTTGTTTTACACTATGGGTTTTTCCTCCTTTTGAACGTCATTAAATGGGACCTACTTTTCATGAGTGTTATGAAGATCCTGAGTGAGCTATTGGTGTGCATAATGAAGAGTGTGAAGCACATATACTGTAGTTTACCATATTGAAGATTTGTTGTCGCATTTTTCACCTTGTAGAGGGTGTTTGTTTACATGCTGCATAGTTTATGGACTTATAGCTGACTTATTATATACAGTTCAATTCATTCTTCATCATTAATTTATTTTTTCACTGTATCATTTGTTGGATTGATTAGTAATGCATTGATTTATGCACCTTTTATTGATTTGAACAGCATTTTTATCATGAATTTAAATAAAATAAATTATATATATATATATATATATATATATATACAGTATATATAATACACATACGCAGACAGGTCAGGAAAGCACACACCCAGCATGTAACGTGATCCTTCAGGTGCAGAGCAGGCAACGGGGATCACCCAAACTCCAATATATAGAAAAAGGGAAAAGTTCCATTCTGTAGCACCTTGTATTAATACACATTGTATCTTGCATAAAAAAAAAAAAAAAAAACCAATAAAAATAACAATGTTATGGATCTGTTAAAATCCTTCATTAGGTATGACAAACATGAAAACCATATATATTGTATTGATTTAATGTACTTTGTATATTGTTTATTATGTTATGAATTATTTGTTTTTAATACCTATTTTTTGGGTAGCACTGTTACATGTAAAGTTTTTTTTTTAAATATTATTCAGAGATTTATACCGCAGCTTGTGTTGAGAGGGTTTAAGGTGAGTGCAGAAATGTTGTGTGCTGCAGAATTGGTGGCTGAAATTTGCAGGGGTACATTGATGGCAGAAGTGTGTTGGTACAGAAATGTGCAGGGGGACATTGGTGGCAAATGTGTACTGGGGAATACAGTTGTAGCAGAGGTATGTAAGAAGTATTCTGTGGTGCAGAGGTGTCTAGGGGGAGGGACAGTGATGGCAGAGGTGTGTATGGGGAGTAAAGTTTTGGCAGAGGTGAGTGAGGGGGATACAGTGATGGAAGAGGTGTGTGTGGAGATGACATTTGAGATACATTACATATGTACGACTGCCATATTTTGTATGCTGGGCTGTACAATACATGCCCCTTGCTGTTGTATGCTCAGGGCTGGTGCAAGGATTTTTGACACCCTAGGTGAAACCTCATTTTGCCACCCCCCTTGACTCAGACTCTGACTCCACCCCCCACTCTGCCCTACCCATGTATATGGTGGAGGCGGCAGGGGTCAGGAGTATGTAATACACAGAGTGCAGGGGTTTGCATTTTGTTTACGGCAAAAAGAGTGCAGGGTTGCGGGGTGCACCACATAAAGAATGCAGGGTTGCGGGTGCACTACGTACTGAGTACAGGGTTGCACTATGTACTAAGTGCAGGGTTGCAGGGTGCGCTACGTACTGAGTGCAGGGTTGCGGGGTGCGCTACATACTGAGTGCAGGATTGCTGGGTGCGCTACGCATTGAGTGCAGGATTGCGGGGTGTGCTAAGTACTGAGTGCAGGATTGTGGGGTGCGCTACCTATTGAGTGCAGGATTGTGTGGTGCACTACATACTGCATTCAGGGTTGCGCAGTGCGCTACATACCATGTGCAGGGTCGTGGGTTTGCAGGGTGCGCTACATACTGCAGGCAGGGTTGTGGGGCGTGCTACATACTCAGTGCAGGAATGCGGGGTGCGCTACATACTGCGTGCATGGGTGCGCTACATACTGATTGCAGGGTTGTGGGGTGTGCTACGTACTGAGTGCAGGGTTGTGGGGTATGCTACATACTGAGTGCATGGTTGCAGGGTGCGCTACATACTGAGTACAGTGTTGGGGGATGTGCTACATAATGAGTACAGTGTTGCGGGATGTGCTACATAATGAGTGCAGGGTTGCGGGATGTCCTACATAATGGGTGCAGGGTTGTGGGATTTGCTACATAATGAGTGCGGGGTTGCGGGATGTGCTACATAATGAGTGCAGGGTTGAGGGATGTGCTACATAATGAGTGCAGGGTTGCCCGATGTACTATATACTGAGTGTAGGGTTGCGGGGTGCGTTATGTACTAAGTGCAGGGTGTGCTGCGTAGTGAGTGAGGGAGGAGAGAGAGGTGAGGGAGGGGAGAGAGGCAGAGGGGGTGAGAGAGGAGGAAGGGGTGAGAGAGGAGGGGTAAAGAGGAGGGGGGAGAGGAGGAGGGGGGAGAGGAGGAGGAGGGGGAGGGGGAGGGGGGAGAGAGGAGGGGGAGGGACGAGGAAAGGAGAGGGGAGGGGAGGGGAGGGGAGAGGAGGGGAGGGGAGGGGAGAGGAGCAGGGGAGAGGTGAATAATAGGAGGGGAGGGAAGTGAGAGAGATCCCTAGCCCAGTCCGCAGTCTCTGTGGGAAGGTGGAAGTACAGAACCTTCCATGCCAGCAGTAAGCAGATCCCGTTTTTATAGCTGGATGAGGACAGTAGGTTACGGAGCTGCTCCTGCTCCTTCCAGAGGATCGGTTTACTATCAGATGCAGCTGTCCCTGGCTGCCTGCACCTCCAGCTCCTCTTTATTCTTCATGCTCTTCTCCCTCCTGGCTACCCTCACTGATCCCCACTGACTCCTGGAGCCGGGCGCTGTCTCACTCCCCACATCTGCTGCCACCTGATTCTCAAGTTTGCACAAGACAGCACCCGATTGGTCAGTCTGCCCCTGATCACAAAGTGCTGGTGGGGGAGGCAGAGTCATCAGCACTGACAGGGAGCTCCAGGGAGAAATGTGCAGCGGTGCCACCACCAGTGGAAAAAAACCCCTGCTAGTACCCGCACCAATGGAGCCAAGTGCTGGAACAGACTGAGGTTGCGAGGAATGTCTGCACCCCCATAGTGGTGCCCCTGACTGATGTGTGCTTTAGGCCGGCGCCTACCTTGCCTATGGGTAACACCGACCCTGTGTATGCTGCTCAGAACCTGTGCAATTCGTATGTGTCCTGGATTAAATGGATGATGTGGCAACCCTAGCACACTGTACATTGGCAATTGCACTGTAAGTTACATATTCATGAAGTGGGTATATGGGGGGTTGTTGAGACTTTAAAGGAGGCTTAAGACATAATGAAGTCACGCGCCTCCATTCCTATATCTGAAATATAAAAGGAAGGGGGTTGGGACTTTGATTGAAGCACATGACACATAGCTGGTAAAGTAGTAAAATGCATGATGGCACATTTAATAGTTCATATTTATACAGATATCTTGATGACATATTGCAATTCATATATACCGTATACACACAGATAACATGAATAGCACATTGCGGTGTAAAGTATAGTTGTTGTGAGCTGATTTGTAATTCATAAAAATGATATTAAAATTATTAATGATTGCAAAAAAATGCATGATGATCTCAACTGTAAATGCACGATTGTAATAACTGCATCTAAAAAAGATTGGAGTGTTTCATGGAGTTCACTCTACTTCTTCAAGAGTGGATGCAGAGTACGTAGCAAAAACATATACAATATCTCACAAAAGTGAGTACTCCCCTCACATTTTTGTAAATATTTTATTATATCTTTTCATGTGACAACACTGAAGAAATGACACTTTGCTACAATGTAAAGTTGTGAGTGTACAGCTGGTATAACAGTGTAAATTTGCTGTCCCCTCAAAATAACTCAACACACAGCCATTAATGTCTAAACCGCTGGCAACAAAAGTGAGTACACCTCTAAGTGAAAATGTCCGAATTAGCCCAAAGTGTCAATATTTTGTGTGGCCACCATTATTTTCCAGCAGTGCCTTAACCCTCTTGGGCATGGAGTTCACCAGAGCTTCACAGGTTGCCACTGGAGTCTTCATCCACTCATCCATGACAACATTACGGAGCTGGTGGATGTTAGAGACCTTGCGCTCCTCCACCTTCCATTTGAGGATGCCGCACACATGCTCAATAGGGTTTAGGTCTGGAGACATGCTTGGCCAGTCCATCACCTTTACCCATAGCTTCTTTAGCAAGGCAGTGGTCGTCTTAGAGGTGTGTTTGGGGTTGTTATCATGTTGTAAAACTGCCCTGCGGCCCAGTCTCCGAAGGGAGGGGTTCCCTCAATGAACTGTAGCTTCCCAGTGCCGATAGCACTCATGCAGCCCCAAACCATGACACTCCCACCACCATGCTTGACTGTAGGCAAGACACACCTGTTTTTGCAATCCTTACCTGGTTGCCACCACACAGGCTTGACACCATCTGAACCATATTTATCTTGGTCTCATCAGACCACATGACATGGTTCCAGTAACTCTGCTTGTCTTCAGCAAACTGTTTGCAGGCTTTCTTGTGCATCATCTTTAGAAGAGACTTCCTTCTGGGACGACAGCCATGCAGACCAATTTGATGCAGTGTGTGACGTATGATCTGAGCACTGGCAAACTGACCCCCACCCCTTCAACCTCTGCAGCAATGCTGGCAGCACTCATATTTATATTTCCCAAAGACAACCTCTGGATATGACACTGACCACGTGGACTCAACTTCTTTGGCTGACCATGGCGAGGCCTGTTCTGAGTGGAACCTCTCCTGTTAAACCGAAGTATGGTCTTGGCCACCGTGCTGCAGCAGTTTCAGGGCTTTTTCTTATAGCCCAGGCCATCTTTATGTAGAGCAACAATTCTTTTTTTTAGTTCCTCAGAGAGTTATTTGCCATGAGGTGCCATGTTGAACTTCCAGTGACCAATATGAGAGAGTGAGAGTGATAACACCAAATTTAACACACCTGCTCCCCATTCACACCTGAGACCTTGTAACACTAGCGAGTCACATGACACCGGGGAGGGAAAATGGCTAATTGGACCCAATTTACACTTTATTACACTTTAAATTTACACTGTTATACATGCTGTACACTCACTACTTTACATTGTAGCAAAGTGTCATTTCTTCAGTCTTGTCACAAGAAAAGAGATAATAAAATATTTGCAAAAATGTGAGGGGTGTACTCACTTTTGTGAGATACTGTAGGTGCCAATGCAGTTTGATGGTTAAATCAAGAAAACGGTTGAGAAAGAAAAAAGGAGGGAGAAAAAGTATCCATCCCTAAGTTACTTACAAGTCAGCTTCAGGTTCAACAAGGATATAGGTCTCCGTGTCATAGTGATTATTGATAAAGGTGACAGCTCCAGTGAATTTCTGTGGAGGGTATAGAGTTGTGTAAATATATATGGTAGGTGGTGCTATATGCTTGAGTATCAAAAACCTATTACTATTGGTGGAATGGAGAAATTAGAAAACACATACGGAAAAAGAGTAGAAGTGAACCACAGGCCAAGTGTGGATTGATACCTATGTCCTCCTGGGGGTTTGTACATTTGTGCTTTGGGTTTCCAAGGGCCACTGCCACAGCTCCCGGGACAGACACACCCCTGGCAGCCCTCAATTGGCAACACCACATGTTGAACCTGAAGCTGATTTGTAAGCAGAGGCGACTCTCTAATTAGGCAAATTAGGTGGTCGCCTAAGGCCTTGCACTCACAGGGGCCTAGCAACCGCCTAATTTGACACTGACACCAGCAACGAGATAGAGAGTACTGACAGTTACTGAAGTTAATTTTTTTATCGCTTGAATTATTTTTCCCATTATGGGCGTGAGTAGGGCCTCATGTCTAGGTTTTGCCTAAGGCCTCACAAAGCCTAGAGCCGTCTCTGCTTGTAAGTAACTTAGGGATGGATACTTTCTCTTCCTTCTTTTTTCTTTCTCAACTGTTTTCCTGATTTAACCATCAAACTACATTGGCACCTACAGTATCTCACAAAAGTGAGTACACCCCTCACATTTTTGTAAATATTTCATTATATCTTTTCATATGACAACACTGAAGAAATGACACTTTGCTACAATGTAAAGTAGTGAGTGTACAGCTTGTATAACAGTGTACATTTGCTGTCCTCTCAAAATATGTAAACACACAGACATTAACGTCTAAACTGCCGGCAACAAAAGTGAGTACACCCCTCTCCCTGGTGTCATGTGACTCGTTAATGTTACAAGGTCTCAGGTGTGAATGGGGAGCAGGTGTGTTAAATTTGGTGTTATCGCTCTCACTCTGACACAGCCACAAATGATGCACAAGGCTCAAAAGTGAAATGGTCCAGAAGTGTTTCGATAGAATAAAGGTAGATAAAGCACCTGGACCAGATGGCATCCACTGCCATCTGCTCACTGGTTAGTTGCTAGAGGTTACAGCACATCATCTCCTCACTGCCTGCACACCATGGACTGGGGAGCACAAAGTCGCTTTCCTGACACCACAGAAATGTGCTGCCCTTTAGCAGATACACTCACACATCTGCTGACATGTGCTGTGGACTTTCAAGCATGCCTTTGTCTCCCCAGTGGGCAGCATCCAGTATAGGTGATGGTGAATATGACCTCAGGGGGGCATGATATACATAGGAATGCCACATTTGTTTACATATCAGTGCAGCTGGCCGCCACTATTTACATATGAATGTTGCCGCTATTTACATATCAATGATGTTTATTTACATTTAAACATAGGGTCTGCAGGTGAGTCATTTGTACACAACAATAGGGCAGAATTGGGCAGCTTTAGTAGCAGCACTTAGATATTGGGACACAGCACAGGTCTAAAACCTCAAGGAACAAGGGAATTTAAACCAGGATAGTTGGCAAGTATGAGGCAGCTGCTTTGGGCCCCACAACAATGACAGGGCCCAGGGCAGCTGCCCCTTTTGCCCTGCCTTAAAGACGGCCCTGCTATAAACAAAAAAGAGCGACAATTTTGCAAAAAAAACAATATTTCTTACTTTTTGCTGAAATACAAATCCAAAATAAAATAAAAAAACGATTTTATTCATCAGTTTTGGCTGATATATATTCTTCCTCATACTTTTGGTACAAAAAAATTGCAATCAGTGTTTATTGATTGGTTTGCGCAAAATGGCGGCGATCTTTATCGGGACTTTGATATTGGGGCGGATATGCCGGACATTTTTGACACTCTTTTGGTACCAATGACATTTATACAGTGATCAGAAATTTAAATATCTGCTGATCACTGTATAAATGTCATTGGCAGTGAAGGGGTTAACCTGCAGGGGGAGATTTAGGGGTTGACTGTGTTCCCTAAGCGTGTTCTAACTGTGAGGGGGCTGGGCTGTAAGGGGCATAAGAGATCCAACTGATCCCAGTGACAGGGATCAATGGATCTCTTACATGCCGCCTGACAGAACGGGGAACCGCCATGTTTAAATCAACGGTTTCCTGTTCTTTCCCACTGGCAGGTCATCGCGGCTCGCCGGCGGACATGGGGTCCGCCCGAGCCACGGGTACGCTCCTCCAGAGTGCGGTGGGTACGAGAGCGTGCCGACGGCTGTGCGCTCCCGCCCGCTAAGTGCGCACGTGCGGATCGCCGCTTATATATGGCGATTCGCGAGGCAGCGCCACATTGCCACAGTAAATATGCGGTAGCCAGTTGGGAACCGGTTAAGCATCAGACAGCATGGATTTATGAAAGGCAGAAGTTGTCAAACAAACCTGATTTCTTTTTATGAGGAGGTAAGTAAAACCTTGGACAGAGGGGTGGCCGTGGTATACTTGGATTTTGCAAAATCGTTTGACACCATTCCCCACACACGGCTAATGTGTAAGGTAAAGTCTACAGGCTTGGAAAGATCAGTTTGGAAACGGATAGAAAACTGGCTAAAAGGCTGAATTCAGAGAGTAGAGGTTAATTATTCTTATTCTGAATAGTCTAAGGTTATCAGTGGTGTACCCCAAGGTTCAGTGTTGGGACCTTACTTTTCAATATATTTATAAATGATATAAGGTCTGGGATTAAAAGTACCATTTTAGTGTTTGCAGATGACACCAAGCTATGCAGTGGAATAATGTCCTTACAGGATGTCTCCAACTTACAAGCAGACCTCAACGCACTGTCTAATTGGGCGACTATGTGGCAAATGAGGTTTAATATTGATAAATGTAAAGTTATGCATTTGAGGGCTAAGAATATGCATGCATCGTACATACTAGGGGGAGTACAAGTGGGGGAATCCATAGTAGAGAAGGATCTGGGGGTTTTGGAAGATCATAAGCTTAATAACGGCATGCAACTTCCGGTTCCGGCGCCGCATGGAATAGCTGCTCTCCAGCGCAGCTCCCGTAGAGGGGCTGACAAATCTGCCTAAAAAAACGGCCCAGACACCCGATCGCCAGCCCCGGACCACCCTGCAGCTCCCCCCACAACCAGGAGCATGGACCGCTACCTGGAAAAACAAGCGCAGCGAGTGCGGCCCACCACGCCGGAAATCGAGGCAGAGGCTCCTGCCTACTTAGACGCGGCCCCGGCTTCTTCAATCCCGGCGCAATCAGTAGCAAGCACGGCCCCCATCCTCACACAAGAGGCATTGGAAGGTAACCAAATGGAGATAGGAGCACCCCACGCCACCCTCCCCACAGGACAGTGGGCAGGACAACACAGCCAGCATAGCACAGGCAGTGGCAGCCCTGCTTTCCCGCACTATAGAGGCAGCAGTGGAAAGAGCAGTCAGCGCAGGCATGGCTCTGATCAAAAAGGAATTGAATGAACACCCAGCGTAATGAACCCGAAAATTGCATTTCAAGTATAGAAGACGAGCTATATCAGCTGCAAGGTGCTGCTGAACAGACCCAAGACAAAACAAACCAGTTTATTATTCAGAAGCTGGAAGATTTAGAAAATCATTCCAGACGGAACAACCTACACTTTGTAAGGGTCCCAGATTCGCTCCAAGCGCACAATCTTGCAGACTTTTGTGCTCACCATATCCCAGAAGCCCTAGGTCTAACAGCCCCAGCTGCGGTAGAAAGAGCGCACCGGCTAGGTCCCCACAACACAGACCGTACCAACCCAAGACCCATTATTGCCAAATACCTGAATTACGCTGAAAAAGCCAGCATTTTGCAAAAATTCAGGCAGGCACGATCTGTTCAAATAGATGGCATCAAAATTCTAATCTTTGCAGATTATTCCATTGAGGTCTCGAAGAAAAGAAAGACATTCCAAAGCCTGCGCTCGCAACTCTATGAACAACAAGTGAAATTCACCTTGGCCTTCCCAGCAGTCAAAGCGCCTAATGGGGAACAACTAACTTTTCATGACCCCTCAGCTGCGGAACTCTTCCTAAGATCTTTACGCACTTCTACACACCAGAATCCAGCCTCCTCATCCCACGTTATCTCACGGCCACTAGACCAAAGAAGCCTGTGGAAAGACTCACCAAAGCGACTGAGATACTCCAACCCCAACGCTCAACACATTAAGCGCTGAGGGCCTACGTTCCTTTACCGCCTTTATTCTCATCACCCGTCGGGCAGGTGATTCTTCCCTTTGCAGGAGTTAGCCTCTGTTACCAGCTATGGACATCAGCCTGGTGACCTCTAAGCCATAGACACTGGGCCGACCAATAGTACTCGCTAATATACTATGCATTGCAACTGTGTTCTTCGTTATCCCTGCAATTGCCCTACGATATAGTTTTTCTCTCCCATACTTTTCTCCGCATATCCATGGTGCTGTGGTAGCCCACCCCACCCACAGTAAGATCGCAGGCGCTTCTAAAACCTAACAAATGGGCCTCAGGAGATTTTCTCCCTTCCTCTACGAGCCACGTCACTGGGTGCTGCTTTCCACACCTTAACCATGCGGAAAAAAGTGAAGTTCCAAGCTAGTTCAGTTTTATTTGTTGTATTTCGTTTTCTCTTGTTCACTACCTCTCCCCTTCTTCTATCCCTGAATCTACACTTCCCTTATGAGATTCTCCTAACAACACACCCCCCACCTTCACCTTTAACTTCAACCGGACAACCCCTCATCAGTTTCACCCCACACCAGACTACTAGCTCATCTTCAATTCAGTTTACACAAACCCTAACTCGCATTACCTTTCATGAAACTGATATCATGGAATGTGAAAGGGCTTAGGTCCCCACATAAAAGAATTAAAATTCTTTGCCACTTGAAAAGAATCAAGGCAGAGATTGCCCTTATCCAAGAGTCCCACCTTCCCTCCTCAGAATTCTACCGCATGCAAAAACTCTGGGTGAGGACGGTCTTAGGTTTGGAGTCTATAGGTCGCAAAGCGGGGGTCCTCATCTTGGTCAACAAAAACCTAGCCTGTAAGGTAGTCTCTGTGGACTCAGACAACCAAGGCAGATGGGTCATGGCCCATCTCCAGATAGCCAGCAAGGAATACCTCATAACAAATGTATATGCCCCCAACAGCCCCAGAAAACCCTGTTTTGGAGAACTCTCCGTATTCCTGCTAAAACACCCTCATCTCCCTCACATTGTAGGGGGAGACTTCAATGCCATCATGGACCCACTTGAGGATAGGTCCTCCCCCAGTCACAACCCCTCCACACGGTCAGACTCCGCCACAACCCACCTCGCAGACACAATGCGGTCCCTACAACTTATAGACACATGGAGGCTACTGCATCAAACTGACAGAGAATTTACCTTCTTCTCCCACCCTCACAACGCCCTTACCAGAATAGATTATTTCTTCTCCATGGATCCCTAATACCCATGTTAAAGGAGGCAGATATTCACCCCATAGCGATATCAGACCATGCACCCATCTCGATATCCCTGCTCCTCACTGACCGACAAAAACCCCACAACCTATGGAGATTCCCTGCATACCTTCAACACAATAAGGACTTAATAAGCTTTTTAACTGCAGCATGGCAAGAATATAGCTCACTTAATTCCACCCATGTAGATAATCCAAATCTGTTCTGGGAAGCTGGCAAAGCATACCTCCGAGTATGTATCATTTACTACACTGCCTCATATAAAAAACATATTCTACCTAACTACAAATAAGCTAGTGAGAGACTTAGGAATGCACAACTCTCCCTATCAAAATCCAATACCCAAGACAATCGAGCTGAGTGACTGTTGGCCAAGAAGGCTTTTGACTCTTGGACCGACAATCTGGAACTAACCCAAAGAACATAATTTGAAGCCACCATGCACAAATTTGGCAACAAAGCTGGCAAGTTGTTAGCCAGCTATGCAAAGGATCCATACTCCCACCAACATCACATCTCTGCGGGACCCCTCGGGTGCCATACGAACTGATCCCAAAGACATAAGCCAGATAATGTTAAAATTTTACACCTCGCTGTATGCCCTGGACCCCATAGACAGGAATGCAGCACAATCTTTTCTGGACCGAATTCACTTACCCAAGATAACCCCCACCCAGCTAGATCTACTGAAATCACCAATCACGTCGGAAGAAATAACAAACACTATACACCATCTAGCATCCTCAAAATCTCCAGGCCCAGATGGACTTACTGGGGAATTCTACAAGTCTTTCCAAGACATGGTGACATCCCCCCTGCTAGCCGTCTATTCCAAAATTTGGGAAGAGGGAGTATACCCCCCTACAGGGAATCAAGCTACTATAAAACTACTTTCCAAAAAAGGCCCTACTGAGCCGGGCTCATATAGACCTATTTCACTACTAAACATCGATGTAAAAATCCTCTCTAAAATTATAGCGACCAGATTGGCTTCCATAATCCCGCACATAATTCACCCAGCCCAATCAGGCTTTGTAAAGGGCAGAACAGCCATCCTAAACATCAGAAAAGTGTTAGCAGTCCTAGAGGGAGCCAAACGAACCTCAGGGTGGGGGGGGGGGGGGGGCATACAC
>BLSH010385715.1:638424-704688 GCA_018402905.1 Glandirana rugosa | reverse complement strand
GGTCAACCGATGACACCAATCACTGTTTTTAAGACCTGGAGTGATTAGACACAGTGGTGGGGCTTATGGCTGCTCCAATCACATACATGGTGCGGGGCCTGTGGCCCTCCATCGTCTACCGCTCCTCAATGTTCAGTCAGCCGGGGATCGGTGATGGTGGCCGCATTGTATGACAATGTGTGTCCACTCCCCCTCCTCTCTGTACTATTGGACACTGACTTCCCCGCCGGTCTGGCACCCTCTGTCCTCCGTCTCTGTCATCGTTGGTGGGGCTGGAGAGCAGCCACAGTCCGGGCGTATGTGTGACTTACATAAGGAGGGAGAGGAGTTTTCTGGCACTTCGGCGCCCCCCATCTGCGGCGCCTGGGTGCGATGCACCCCATGCATCCGCCCAGGATCGGCCCTGACACTGCTACCTCCACAGTAGCCAACTGGAGTAAAAGCTTCCCGGAGCTGGACTTGGTGGACAAAACTATGCTAGGCTACAACAAAACGCTCAAAGTAACCCCCAATGAGCTATGGAGAGAAACACAACTCAAACCTATACATCGAGTCTTCATCCCCTTTCTTTCCAATAAGACCAACCCTCATGCCTCGCTCTGCCCACTCTGCAAACAGCCAAGACCTTCCTTAACCCATCACCTCTGGTCGTGCACTTACATAGCAGCCTTTTGGGACTAAGTCATTACCTACATTAACAGTATAACATTACTCACTCTCCCAAAGGATCCACTACTCCTGATATTTGGCCATTGGGACAAGCAACTTATACAATGGTCCCCCCCAACCCGATCCTCCTGATCCTCAGATCAAAGAATGGACTCTGATCTGCTTACTAGTGGCCCGTCGATCCATCCTCAAAAACTGGACCTCTCCCTCAAGTCCTTCAATACCACAAGTAAAGAGAGAGATGATCTCACTCCTCTATAAAGACAAGATCAATACTGACTTCTCCCAACCCAGGGACACCAGTCACTTCCTTCGCACATGGCTACCATTCATTAACCACTTCAGCCCCAGAAGGATTTCCAGCTTTAGGACCGGAGCACTTTTTTCAATTTGGCATGGCGCCGCTTTAACTGGTAATTGCGCAGTCATGCAATGCAGTACCCAAACAAAAACTGCGTCCTTTTTTCCCCACAAATAGAGCTTTCTTTTGGTGGTATATGTTCACCTCTGCGCTTTTTATTTTTTGCAATATAAACAAATGAATATTTTGAAAAAAAAAATGATATTTTCTACTTGTTGTTATTAGAATAATACAATAAACTAAATTTTAGCCATACATTTTTGCCAAAATGCATTCAGCCACATGTCTTGTGTAAAAAAAAAAGTTAATTAGCATACATTTTCCATTTTTTTCTTCATTTTCCAAAGCAAATGAGAGTTGCAAAATATGCACCATGCCTCTTAGCAAATACCTTGGGGTGTCTACTTTCCAAAATGGGGTAATTTGGGAGACTTTTGTGCTACCTTGACATTTCAGGGCCTCCAAAACCGTGATAGGTACTGAGGGGTAAAATCACCATTTTATGCTCTTAGAAAGCCTGAAGGCAGTGATTGTTTTGTGGGGTCCCGTACGTGGCTAGGCTCCCAAAAAGTCTAACACATGGGATATCCCCATACTCAGGAGAAGCAGCAGAATGTATTTTGGGGTGTAATTTCACATATACCCATGTCATGTGTGAGCAATAAATGATTTAGTAACAACTTTGTGGGAAAAAAAAAGGAATTTCCCCGAAACTTGTGGCAAAAGATAAAATATCCCATGGACTCAACATGCCTCTCAGCAAATAGCTTGGGGTGTCTACTTTCCAAAATGAGATCATTTGGGCGGGGTTTGTACTATCATGGCCTCTGCAACTGTGATAGGTAGTGTGGGGTGAATGCATACATTTTTGCCCATGGAAATCCTGAAGGTGGTGATTGGTTTTTGGGGTCCCATATGCGGATAGACTCACAAAAAGTCTCACACATGGGGTATCCCCATACTCAGGAGAAGCAACAGAATGTATTTTGGGGTGTAATTCCACATATACCCATGGCATGTTTGAGCAATATATAATTTCAGGGACAACTTTGTGTAATTTTTTTTTTCTTTTTGTATGTAATTTTTCAATCACTTGCAACAAAAAATAAAATATTCCAGGGGATCAATATGCCTCTCAGCAAATAGCTTGGGATGTCTACTTTCCAAAATTGGGTCACTTGGGGGTTTTGAACTGTCCTGGCATTTTATGCCCAACATTAGTTGCCTATGCCACACATCATCCACCAAGTCTTTTCTGACACTTTTTGTTTACATGAAAAAATTATTTTATTTTGCTAGAAAACTACTTTGAACCGCCAAACATTATATATTTTTTAAAGCAGAGGCCCTACAAATGAAAATGGTGGGTGTTGCAAATTTTTTTTTCACAAAGTATTTGCGCAGCGATTTTTCAAACGCAATTTGTGTGAAAAATTTTAATGCATAAAAATACATTATATTGCCCAAATATTTGGTGAAATATAAAAGATGATCTCATGCTGAGTACATAGACACCAAACATGACATACTTTAAAAATAATGCATTCCCGCGCAGAGGCGACAAACTATATACATCTTTAAAAGCCTTTAAAAGCTTTTACAGGTTACCACTTTAGATCTGCAGAGGAGGTCTACTGCTAGAATTACTGCCCTCGATCTGACGTTCGCGGTGATACCTCACATGCATGGTGCAATTGCTGTTTACATACGACATGAGACCGACGCTTGCGTTCACCATTGTGCGCGTGCACGGGGGACAGGGGTGCATTTTTTTTTTTTTTTAAGTTATTCATTTTGCTTTTTATTTTATTTTTACACTGTTCCTTTCATCTTTTTTTTGTTTTCTATTATTTTTATTGTTATTACGGGAAATTTCAATTTCCTCTATGATAAAATCAGGTAGTGTTGCATGTTATTTTTTTTTTAAATTTGGGGTCTATTAGACTCCAGACCTCTCCTCAGCCCTGAAAGCATCTGACCACACCAAAGTCAGTGTCAAAGATGCTTCCCCAATTTCCCAATGGTGCAGTTTATATCCGACGAAACCAAAGTCATGAAATGTTCGTAGCCTCCAGTATCTTAGGCCATAGAGATGATTGGAGCCATTCTAGTCTTCAACCAGCTCTATGGTCAGTTGTTGGAACCACCGGCTGCATTCTCAGGTTCCCCGGTGGGACAGGAGAGCCCCAGAAAACCATGTAAGACGGTGGGGGGCGTTCCCTCCCACTGCTTGTAAAAGCAGTCTAGCAGCTAAACAGCTGCTAGGATTGCTTCTACATGAAAGCCAACCGCTGGCTGAAAAGAATAATACCTAGATGATACCTATACCTGCAGGCATCATTCCAGTATAACCACTGTAAGACCAGCAACATACTAATGTGTCGCTGGTCCTTGTTTGGCATATGTTGTAATGTTCTTTTTTTTCATGCAGCCTGTGGGTTAAATAAAAAAAAGAATCAATCGGTGGTTATGCCCACCATTAGAAAACCTCCCTTCATCCTCCCACTTCTAATGGTGGGTAGAGCTGAGCGGACACCTGGATGTTCGAGTTCGTCGGGTTCAGCAGAACCTCGTGAAACTGTTCGGGTTCGGCACCGAACTCGATCCGAACTTGACCCTGGACACCGAACCCCATTGAAGTCAATGGTGACCCGAACTTTTGGGCACAAAAATGGCTGTAAAAAAGTCATGGAAAGGGCTAGAAGGCTGCAAAAGGAAGCAAAATGGGGGTAAGAGTAGGACAAGTGCCCTGCAAACAAATGTGGATAGGGAAATAAAATCACATAAAAAAAAAAATGGGAGGAGGAGGTGGATCCTAGAGGTTGACTAGGCCGTGACCGTGGCAGTGTAGGTGGAAGTGGCGGTGGTGGAGGAGGAGGAGGTAGCCAACACTGTTTTTTGTTTGTTTGGTTATTTTTTTAGAATTGAGGTAGCCCCCAAAATATTGAGACATATTAAAAAAAAAAAAAAAGGGATACCAATGGCTGTGTGAGGCCGGTCTAAATGTTTATTCTGCACAAGGTACAGACAAGTCTTGTGGGATCCATGCCTGGTTCATTTTAATAAAGGTTAGCTTGTCCATGTTGGCAGTGGACAGGCGGCTGCGCTGGTCTGTGATAACGCCCCCTGCCGTACTAAACACACGTTCAGACAATACACTGGGTGCAGGGCAGGCCAGCACCTCCAAGGCATAAAGGGCAAGCTCAGGCCATGTGGCCAATTTGGAAACCCAGAAGTTGAATGGGGCAGTCCCATCAGTCAGTATGTGTAGGTGTGGGCACACATACTGTTCCACCATGTTGCTGAAATGCTGCCTCCTGCTAAGACGTTGCCTATCAGCTGGTGGTGCTGTTTGTGGTGGTGTGCTGCTGACATAGCTTTTCCACATTTCAGCCATGCTAACCCTGCCTTCTGAGGTGCTGGCGGTGCCACAGCTGCGTTGGTGACCTCTTCCTCCTCCTCCTCCTCTGGCTTCACCTTGTGCTTCCACTGAGCCCCCGGTGTCATTTGGGAATGCCCTCAGCAGCACGTCTACCAGAGTGCGCTTGTAGTCGCGCATCTTCTGATCACGATCTAATGAGGGAATTAAGGGTGGCACGTTGTCCTTGTACCGGGGTTCCAGCAGGGTGGCCACCCAGTAATCGGCACAAGTTAAAATGTGGGCAACTCGGCTGTCGTTGAGCAGGCACTGCAGCATGTAGTCGCTCATGTGTGCCAGGCTGCCCAGAGGCAAAGACAAGCTGTCCTCTGTGGGAGGTGTATCATCTGTGTCCTCCGTATCCCCCCAGCCACACTCCAGTGATGCCCACGAGCTGCATTGGGTGCCACCCTGCTGTGAACACGGTTCCTCCTCCTCCTCATCATCATCATCATCATCCTCATCCTCCAGAACTGTCCCCTGGCTTGAAAATTTTTGACCTGGCCTATTCTGTTGCAGGAACCCACCCTCCAAGCCAGTTGTGAATGACTGGCCTGATAACCGTGGAAACGACCCCTCTTCCTCCTCCTCCTGTGCCACATCCTCTTCCATCATCGCCCAAAGTGTTTTTTCAAGGAGACATAGAAGTGGGATAGTAACGATGAGAACAGCGTCATCTGCACTGGCCATGTTGGTGGAGTACTCGAAACACCGCAATATGGTACACAGGTCTCGCATGGAGGCTCACTCATTGGTGGTGAAGTGGTGCTGTTCCGCAGAGCGTCTGACCCATGCCTGCTGCAGCTGAAACTCCGCTATTGCCTGCTGCTGCTCGCACAGTCTCTCCAGCATGTGCAAGGTGGAGTTCCACCTTGTGGGCACATCGCATAGGAGGCGGTGAGCGAGAAGGCTGAAGTTCCGCTGCAGCGCAGACAGGGCGAGCGGCAGCAGGGTGAGAACGTCGAAAGCTCGCACAGACGGCCCGCACTTTCTGCAGCAGCTCTGAAATATCCGGGTAATTTTTTAGAAATTTCTGCACAACCAAATTCAGCAGATGCGCCAGGCAAGGGATGTTCGTCAAACCAGCTAGGCCCAGAGCTGCTACGAGATTTTGCCCATTATCGCACACCACCAGGCCAGGCTTGAGGCTCAGTGGCAACAACCACTCATCGGTCTGTTGTTCAATGCCCGTCCATAGCTGCTGCGCAGTGTGGGGTTTATCCCCCAAACATATCAGTTTTAAAACAGCCTGCTGTCGTTTCCCCCTGGATGTGCTGAAGTTGGTGGTGAAGGTGTTACGCTGAGCGGATGAGGAGGTGGTAGAGGAGGAGGAGGAGGAAGCGCGGTAGGAGGAGGAGGCAACAGGAGGCAAAGAGAAATGCCCTGCAATCCTGGGTGGCAGAAGGACATACGCCAAACGGCTAGCCGCCTCAGGCCCACCCGCCACTACATTTGCCCAGTGTGCAGTTAGCGAGATATAGCGTCCCTGCCCGTGCTTACTGGTCCACATCTCACCTTGTCACAGATGGCGTTGCGCAGTGCACACTTGATCTCGTTCCCGACTTGTTTGTGCAGGGAAGGGATGGATCACCTGGAAAAGTAGTGGCGGCTGGGAACCACGTACTCTGGGACAGCCACCACCATCAGGTTTTTAAAACTGTCCGTGTCCACCAGACGGAATGACAGCATTTCAAAGGCCAGGAATTTTGAAATGCTGGCATTCAGGGCCAGGGATCGCGAGTGGGTAGGGGGGTAATTCCTCTTTCTCTCCAGTGTTTGGGAGATGGAGAGCTGTAAGCTTCCATGGGATCGTGTGGAAATGCTTGGGGATGGTGGCGGACATGGTGGCCTTGCTGTCACATCGTCTGTTTGTTGGGTGGCAGGTGACACTGGCACTGTAGAGGTGGAGGAAGAGGCCGAGGCAGCAGCAGAAGAGGAAGCAGGAGGAGGCCGAGACTTTTCTTGGATTTTGAGGTACTTATTCCACTACAGCAAGTGCTTTGCATTTAGATGCCTGGTCATGGAGGTTGTGCTCAAGTTTAGAACATGTGTGCCTTGTTTCAGCCTCTCATTGCACAGTGTGCAAACCACTTGTGTCTTGTAGTCAGCACATTGTCTGAAGAATTGACACGCCGGGGAACGCCTTTGAGCTGCCTTTGGTGTGCTAGGTCCCTGGGTGCGGTGGGTAGTAGCAGGCCTACTGTCTAGGGGACGCTCGCTCCTCTTTTGCAACCTGCTTCCTCTTTTGCTGTGCTGGTGCCTCTGTGCTACCACCACCTCTTCCTCCAAACTGCACACATCACTTGCATGACCCTCATTCCAGGTGGGGTCTAGGACCTCATCATCCTTCACATCATCTTCCACCCACCCTTCACCACTGCCCTCCTTGTCAGTCTGCACACTGAGCAAAGCCACAACAGTTGGCACCTGTGTTTTGTCATCACCATCACAGATGTGCTGCCGTGGTGTTTCCTCATCCTGAAACAGAAGTGGTTGGGCATCAGTGCACTCAATGTCTTTCACTTCTGGGCCAGGGATGGCCCATGGAAAGCACAGCAGCAGAGTCACCAAAAAGCATAAGAGACTGCTGCATGACTTGGGGCTCAGACTGCTTGGCTGATTTACAAGGGGCTGAGGTGAAAGACAGATGGCCATGGGGTTCAGGTGCCAACTCTGAGCTTTCATCAAGGGACAGGGTGGGAGACAATGTGAAGGAACTGGAGGCATTGCCAGCCACCCAATCTATAATCGCCTGTACTTGTTCTGGCCTCACCATTCGTTGAGCGGCATTTAGGCCTACCATATAAAGTGAAGGTTCTGTCGGCTACCTGAGGAAGGTGTTTCACTTGTGTGTGTAGTTGGCACAGATCGACCACGTCCTCTCCTTGCAACAGGAGCTTCAGCAACACCACCAGCAGCACCACAACCACCACCACATCCCTTATTTGACGCTCTCCTCATTCTGGACAAAAATGTACTATGTAGCACTATTTATTAATACAAAAAAAGAATAATAAATTATAATTCTTATTTTTTTTAAAAAAAAGAAAATTGTAGATGCACTTTTTATTTTTCTGCAAGAAATGCACCGCTCACACCAGCAGCAGGAACCTCTCCCTAAATCAGTACGAGATGATTTTAGAATGATAATCTGTCTTTCACAGCACCAACAGGAACCTCTCCCTAATGCAGTAGGAGATGGTTTTAGAACGATAAACTCTCCCTCAGAGCAACAACAGGAACCTCTCCCTAATGCAGTATTAGATGGTTTTAGAACGATAATCTCTCCCTCAGAGCACCAACAGGAACCTCTCCCTAATGCAGTAGGAGATGGTTTTAGAAGGATAAACTCTCCTTCAGAGCACCAACAGGAACCTGGCCCTAATGCAGTAGTAGTTGTTTTTAGAACGATACTCTCTCCCTCAGAGCAACAACATGAACCTGGCACTAATGCAGTAGTAGTTGTTTTTAGAACAATAAACTCTCCCTCAGAGCACCAACAGGAACCTGGCCCCAATGCAGTAGTAGTTCTTTTCAGAACAATAAACTCTCCCTCAAAGCACCAACAGGAACCTGGCCCTAATGCAGTAGTAGTTGTTTTTAGAACGATAAACTCTCCCTCAGAGCACCAACAGGAACCTGGCCCTGATGCAGTAGTAGTTGTTTTTAGAAGTGATACAAACAAAGACAGGTTATGGTTTTAGAATGAGTTGATGGTTTTAGAATGAGAATCTCTCCCTCAGAGCACCAACAGTTAAGTTTCCCTAATGCACTATAAGATGGTTCTGAACGCTAATGTCTCCCTCACAGCACAGACAGGAACATCTCCCTAATGCACTATAAGATGGTTCTGATACGCTAATGTCTCTCTCACAGGACCGCAATGAAGGTCTCCCTAATGCAGTCTGAGATGGTTGTGAGCGCTAATCTCTCCCTCACAGCAGTGGCATGAAGCTCTCCCTACTCTAGTCTGAGACAATCTGACACGCGGCGCTACGTGACTCCAGCCCCATATAGAGGCTGGGTCACATGATCCACTGGCCAATCACAGCCGTGCCATTGGTGGGCATGACTGTGATGGCTTCTAAGGGCAAACTAGTGAAAAGCTTGTTGATTGGCTGTCCAGCAGCTATAGGACAGGCGCCAAAAATACCAGAATACCGAACCCGATCCCGGACTTTTTTTTTTATTGTCTGGGATCGGGTTCGGGGCACGGACACCCCAAAGTCTGGTAGGGACCCGAATTTTACAGTCCGGGTTCGCTCAACTCTAATGGCAGGCATAGCCACTTTTTAAAAAAATATACCGGAGCATAGGGGCAATCCGCCCCAATTTCTATCCACTGCCCCTATGCTCCAGTATATTTGCTTTTTTTAACTGTGGTGGTGAAATCACCTCCAACAGCACTGGAGTCGCTGCTTTATATGTGGTGGGAGCAAATGCTATTGCTGTCGCCCTAAATAAATCAGCGCTGCAGCTGGCATACCTGAAAATAAAATAAAGATTAATAAAACACAGTAACATATAAAAAAATAATATTCCTGCTAAGAATAAAAAAATAATGAAACGTTACATAAAAACATTGCATACCAGCAAAAAAAACTATAATAAACCGCAACAAAACATTGCAGATATGCATAAACAACAATAGAGAGAGCAATAGAAAGAGAATAGAGAGAAAATAGAGATAGAAAAACAAGAAACGTACAACTGTTTTTGGTTATTTTTTAAAATTTTTTTTTGTTTTTTTATAACTTTTTATTATTTTTTTTATTTTATTTTTTTGGTACGCTTTTTTTGTATAACAGTGACACCTTTGGAGACCCTGCGAACGTGTGTCCTATTTCTGTGTAGTGCTGTTCCCTACGATGATACTCAACTAGTGTATGGTAGCGCTCAAAACAGTGACCGTTGCAGAGACCAGGTTTGTCAAAACAGGTGGGGCAATAATATCGGGTGTCACGCCTGTATCCGTGTCGTCAGCAGACACAACATCTTTTTTTGGGGGTATCATTGGGTAGGGGTACCAGGGACGGCATGTGGAAAATGCCGTCCATGCAGCCGGCTCACTTCATTTGGATTGGGAACATGGGGTGCAGAATCATCTGGATACAGAAGGGCTCTGATGATCTCTTCCTGGAATTGCAGGAGAGGTCCAGTCCGTCCTGATGCTTTGTATAGCACAGAAGCGGTCAGCAAAGCAAATTGAAATAAGTAAACATACACTTTTTTGTACCAGCATCTGGACTTACGGGCAATTAAGTATAGCACCAATAACTGATCGTTGAGGTCCATCCCTCCCATATTTTGGTTATATTGGTGGACACAGAGGGGTTTTTCCACAACACCAGTCGCCGTTCTAATTTGGATAGCCGTGTCTGCATGAATGGAGGAAAGAACAAAAACATCCTTTGTATCCCTCCACTTCATCGCAAGAAAATTACTACATCTCAAGCAGGCTCTCTCCCCCCTACTAAGTCAGAGTTCTACCAGCCGTTGGGGGAAGCCCCGGCGATTAGGTCTCCCGGTGCCACATGCACCAATTTGGTGATCAAACAAGCGACTAAAAAGTGGCACTCTTGTGTAGTAATTGTCCATGTACAAATGGTACCCCTTTCCGAATAAGGGTGACACCAAGCTCCACACAATTTTTCCAGCACTCCCCATGTAGTCTGGGCATCCTTCCAGCTCTACGTCACTATCTTTGCCCTCATAAACCATAAAACTTCATGTATAGCCTGTGGCCCTGTCACAGAGCTTATACATCTTGACCCCGTATCTGGAACACTTGCTGGGGACTTACTGTTTGAAAGCAAGACGTCCAGCAAATTTAATCAGGGACTCATCCGCGCACACAACTTGGTTGGGCTGCGAATTGGGCGTTGAAGTGGTTTATGAAGGGAGAAATTTTGTAGAGCTGGTCAAATTCAGGGCCCCCATATGGACGACCGAGTTCATTGTCACTGAAGTGCATGAACCTCAGGATCTGCTTGTATCGTGTCCTGGCCATGGAAGCAGAGAAGACATACATATGATGAATTGAGTCAGTGGACCAATATAACCACAATTCAGGTTCTTTATGTATTCCCATGATGAGGGTAAGGCCCAGAAAGGTCTTAAATTCGGAAACCGTAATTGCTTTCCAATCTCTGACAAGTGACAAATGGGGATTAGCGGCGATGTATTGACCAGCATATAAATTGCTTTGGTCTACAATAGATCTATAGAGATCTTCTGTGAAATACAGCGAAAAAAAAAATCAATGGCCCTAAAGTCAACTGTATTCACCTGAATTCCGGGTTGGGCAGTGAATGGGGGTAGTACGGGCGCTGCATCAGTGGTGGGTTGCCAATCAGGGTTTGCAAGTGCATCAGGAAGGGCACTATGGGCTCTGCGGGCCTGTCTTCGTCTTCATGCCTGCGGGACATTACTTGTGCTAGCCACACCAGCTTGAACTGCACTTATGGGACTCGCCACATCACCAAGTGTTACTGCAGTGCTGGTTGTATGACCAGGATGTACTGCCCCAGGTCACCAGAAGGAGTAGTGCCACTAGTACTGGCTCTCTGCTCCATACGAGAGCCCTGCGGTTCATGCACCTCAGCGACAGCTAAACGGGATCTGGTATGCCTGACCTTAGCAGGGACCACTCTGTCGTCAGAGCTATCTGTCATGGAGCCTCTGTCGTCTACGAGCTCGTATGATGAGTCTGAATCTGACTTTGAGGCTTCCCCATCGCTCTCATTTGTCATACTCAAAAACGCGTAGGCCTCTTCACTAGTGTACCTCGGATTTGACATGGCTTCTAAATTTATAGGTACACAAGTGTGACTCACATGCAAAAAAGCGCAACTGGTTGTCAGAGCCTGTTTCAAATGCTACCAAAATCACTGTCAGATTTCGCATGTGTTCTGTGATTGGTAAGTGTCAGCGATCTATTGATCCTGCACTTGGGTGGGCTGGGTTGGGCAGAGAGGCTAAACGCAGGTGCTAGCAGGTATCTGGGCTGATCCCGCTAACGCTGTGTTTTTTTAGAACACTAATCTAGTGGGGACGCTAATATATATCTGATCAGATCGCAGATATTGATCTGATCAGATACTGCAATAGTATCTAACACCTATCTAATATTTGTGTGTGTGTGTCAGAATACCTAACTAACTGGCCCTGCATGATGTTTATACTGACCCTAACGCACGCTAAAACCTAACTGGGGTCACCTCCGGGCAATCGTGGGTTAAAACCTATAAAAAGTATATTAAATAATATACGGCGGGTAATCTGATGGGGAGAAATAAAACTAACTATCTAGCTAGTGTCACCTGTGACACTTATACAGTTATCAGAGGTGACAGGGGGCAATGAAGGGGTTAAAAACTTTATTGGAGGGGCAAGGAGAGTATTTACACCTACGTAGGCCTAATACTACCTACCCTAACACTGATTAGTGTCACAAGGGTCACAAGTACAGCGATCAGTGAACGATCTGATCGCTGCACTCAATGACACAGTGACTGGGGGTGACAGGGAGTGAAGGGATTAACTGGGGGGTGATCAAAGGGTTAAAAGTGTGTCTAACTGTCCTGGTGTCAGTGTACTGTTGTGCAACTCATGTTTCTGATGTCTCTCTCTCCTCTCTGCAATGAAAAAGAAAGCAGAGAGGGAGATGACATCACTTCCCCTGTCTGTGTTTACATTAAATAGACAGGGGAAGACATCCCATTCGCTGGACCGATCAACAGGAATAGATCAAAATCCATTGGCCTATTCCTGTGGATTGAACGGTCCTGTAGCGAATGGGACCACTGCGACCATGCCCACGATCGCCGCCTATTTATGGCGATTTGCGGTATGTGTCCACACTGTCGCCACAAATAGGCAGTGTGTGGTCAGGAACCGGTTAATGCTACCCTACCCCAAGAGGAGATTGACACTCTTAAAAAAATTTTCAGCTTATATGGGTCACAGAGGCCCACACACATGACTGAGGACCTCGTCTGACCATGCCATCAATAACAACCATCCTCTTTCTCCTCTGGCCTCACATCTACAATAGGTCTTGGTTGGAAGAATGACTCATGCATCGAATCTGATACTAATGGAACTCCTCTTGGAAGTGACCCCTGTCCCTTTCCTTTCCTGCCCCCCCCCCCCCCCGTTGCAGTACCTCAGTTTTACATGTGGGAGACCCATCCAGTGTCTTACCTTTGCCTTATGTAGCTATGTTGTATTATCCCTATATTGCTCTGTTTTCGTCGTTATATCAACCAATACTGCAAAATTTATAATCCAGACCAGATGGGTCTGCACTTTGTCATACTGTAACGTCAGCATGTTTATATCCTTAATAAAATCTTTTATAAATAAAAAAAAATAAATAAAAAAAATAATGACATGCGATGCAAAGCTGCGGTTTCCAAAGCAAGCAAAATCCTTTCTTGTATTAAGAGAGGTATGGACTCCAGAGATAGAAACATCTGCAATATGCAGTTCAGTTTTGGGCACCAGTTCTCAAAAAGGATATTGGGGAACTGGAGAAAGTGCAAAGAAGGGCAACCAAACTAAACAAAGAGGCATGGAGGAGCTCAGCTATGAGGAAAGATTAGAGGAATGTATTCTCTATTGAGAAGAGGAGATTAAGGGGGATATGATCAACATATACAAATACATAAGTGGTCCATATAGTGAACTTGGTGTTGAGCTATTTACTTTAAGGTCATCACAAAGGACAAGGGGCACTCTTTACATCTAGAGGAAAAAAGATTTAATTTCCAAATACGGAAAGGTTTCTTCACAGTTAAAGCTGTGAAAATGTGGAATAGACTCCCTCCAGAGGTGGTTTTGGCCAGCACAGTAGATTGCTTTAAAAAAGGCCTGGATTCTTTCCTTAATGTAAATACTATAACTGGGTACTAACATTTTTAGGTAACGTTGATCCAGGGTGAATCTGATTGCCTCTCGGGGGATCAGGAAGGAATTTTTTCCCCCGCTATAGCAAATTGGATCATGCTTTGCTGGGTTTTTTTGCCTTCCTCTGGATCAACTGTGGGTGAAGGATTGTATATAGGATTGTATAATATAATTTTTCAGTTTTTTTTTTTTTTTGGTTGAACTAGATGGACTTGTGTCTTTTTTTCAACCTGACTAACTATGTAACTATCTCATACTGGTCATTGGAAGCTCAACATGGCACCTCATGGCAAAGAACTCCCTATGAAAATGAAAAAAGAATCTTGCTCTACATAAAGATGGCATAGGCTATAAAAAGATTGCCAAGACCCTGAAACCGAGCTGCAGCATGGTGGCCAAGACCATACAGCGGTTTAATAGGACAGGTTCCACTCAGAATAGGCCTCGCCATGGTCGACAAAAGTAGTTGAGGGCTTGTGGTCAGTAGTGTCACATCCAGAGCTTGTCTTTGGGAAATAGACGTATGAGTGCAGCTAGCATTGCTGAGATATTGAAGGGGTGGAGGGGGTCAGCCTGTCAGTGTTCAAACCATATGCTGTACACTGCATCAAATTGGTCTGCATGGCTGTCGTCCCAGAAGGAAGCCTCTTCTTAAGATGATGCACAAGAAAGCCCGCAAACAGTTTGCTGAAGACAAGCAGACTAAGGACATGGATTACTGGAACATGTTCTGTGGTCTGATGAGACCAAGATAAACTTATTTGGGTCAGATGGTGTCAAGCGCGTGTGGCGGCAACCAG
Organism: Glandirana rugosa; assembly: GCA_018402905.1. NCBI lineage: Eukaryota > Metazoa > Chordata > Amphibia > Anura > Ranidae > Glandirana > Glandirana rugosa. The sequence continues at coordinate 690,530 of BLSH010385715.1, read as the reverse complement.
GTGAGGAGTACAAAGACAAGTGTATCTTGCCAACAGTCAAGCACGGTGGTAAGAGTGTCATGGTCTGGGGCTGCATGAGTGCTGCCGGCACTGGGGAGCTACAGTTCATTAAGGGCAGTATTCCAACATGATAATGACCCCAAGCACACCTCCAAGATGACCACTGCCTTGCTAAAGAAGCTGAGGGAAAAGGTGATGGACTGGCCAAGCATGTCTCCAGACCTGAACCCTATTGAGCATCTGTGGGGCATCCTCACATGGAAGGTGGAGGAGTGCAAGGTCTCTAACATCCACCAGCTCCATGATGTCGTCATGGAGGAGTGGAAGAGGACTCCAGTGGCAACCTGTGAAGCTCTGGTGAACTCCATGCCCAAGAGGGTTAAGGCAGGGCTGGAAAATAATGGTGACCACGCAAAATATTGACACTTTGGGCCCAAATTTGGACATTTTCACTTAGGCTCCTTTCACACCAGAGCTGCCCGAGCGTTAGTGGTAAAACACCGATAACTAGTGGCGTTTCGTTATAGCGGCGCCATGGCACCGCTATTCAGGTGGCGGCGGTGCGCTTTTAAACCCCCCACAAGGGGTTAAACAGGGGTTAAAAGTGCCAGTTTGTAGCGCTCCCAAAGCGGTGTTCAGGCGCTTTGGGAGCGCTGCCCCATTGTTTTCAATGGGCAGAGGGGGTATAGGAGCAGTGAATACACCGCTCCCACACCGGTGCAAAAATGCGGCTTGCAGGACTTTTTTTTACCATCCCGCAAGCGCACCGCCCCAGTGTGAAAGCACTCCGGCTTTCACACTGGGGTGTATTGGGGGGGCCGTTTTTCAGGCACTTATTAGGCGCTATTTTTTGCGCAAAAGCGCCTGAAAAACACCTTGCTGTGAAATGGGGTCTTGTACTCATTTTTGTTACCAGCGGTTTAGACATGAACGTGTGTGGAGTAATTTGGGGGGACAGCAAATTTACACTGTTATACAAGCTGTACACTCATTACTTTACATTGTAGCAAAGTGTCATTTCTTAAGTATTGTCACATGAAATGATATAATAAAATATTTACAAAAATGTGAGGGGTGTACTCACTTTTGTGAGATACTGTATATGTTTTTTTTCAGATACGTACCCTGTATCCGCTCCTGAAGAAGTGGAGTGAACGCCATGAAACGCATCAAGCTTTTTTGGATGCAGTTTTTACAATCAAGCGTTAACAGTTAAGATCATCAAGAATTCTTTGCCATCAATAATAATTGTAATACAATTTTTATGAATTACAAATTAGCTCACAACTAAACTTTACATTATAACATGCTATTCATGTTATCTGTGTGTGTATATATATATATATATATATATATATATATATATATATATATATATAGTGACGTTATGCCAGGCATAACAATGGACGGGCGATACCTGTCGCCTCGCATGCGATCATTTTGAGGCGACTAGTGTGGGTCCGACCCGGGTTTTGCTGGCTACCGTGGTAGAGCTGGTTCCGGCCTGGACTTTCTGGTCCACTCAAATCCCTCTCCACCTGTATTTATTGATCAGGAAGAGATCTCACTTGAGCTTGATCCTGGATCTCAAAGGGAGAAATCTGAGAGAGCTCTGTGTGCTAATTTGGACTTTAAAAACAAGGTTTGCAATGTGCTTATGTTTCTTGGGTGTCGGGGACAGCCCCACACTGTATAGAGAGGAATCTCTTTGTTCAGTGTAGCGCCAGATGGCGAGGTTTTGTTTTTTGTTTCTGTTTTAATCTTGCAAACCTGTAAAAATAAACCTGGCAAGCCGCCAGACTTTAAAGAAACTGGCATCCATGCTGAATCTTTTCATCTGAAAAGTGATCCCCATGAGCTAATCTCCCACACGTGGTGGAGTTCAGCGTGGCAACTTTCAAAGATGGAGGAAATGTTGAAGGCCCTGCTACAAGCCAATGCAGCCCAACGGGAAACCAACCGACAAGTTGCAGAAGCCGCTGCAGCACAACAGGCAGTTCTACAAGAGACTATTGCAGCTCAGTGAGAGGTAGCGGAGGCCCAGCTGGAGTTAAAAACTGGGCCCGCACCTCCTGTGACAGTGGAACCAAAGTTGGTACGCGCCTTGTACAACATGCAGAAGATGAAGCCTGCGGATGACGTGGAGGCGTACCTCACAACCTTTGAAAGAGTCGCTGTTTGCAAAGGATGGCCAAAAGAACAGTGGGCGGGACTGCTAGCACTATTCTTGACCGGTGAACCCCAAAAAGCCTATTTCGACCTAGAAGCAGATAAGGCCCAGGACTATGAGACTCTAAAGGTAGAGATACTCGCACGCCTGGGGGTCACCATGGCAGTCCGGGGCCAACGCATGCATCAGTGGACCTATCACACCGACAAGCCACCCCATTCACAGATGTTCCACCTAGTTCACCTTACCAGGAAATGGCTACAGCCAGAGACTTTGCAAGGTCCCCAGATTGTGGAGCGCGTGGTCATGGACCGCTATCTGTGGGCACTCCCTGCTTCTTGGAGGAAATGGGTCAGCCATGGGGACCCCAAAACTGCAAGCCAACTGGTGGACCTCGTTGAGAGATACACAGCTGCTGAAGACTTGTTGCGCCCATCTGCCCCTCACTCCAATGTCTCTAGAGGTGAAAGATCGCCCGGCGGACGCGGTAAGACTGTTCCAGAGTTCAGGGGCGAGGGGAAATTTGATTAAACTGATACAGTTAGGGGGCGTGGTTTCCGCATGGAGCTGTGAAGACGTGCTCTCCTTGAGCTTCGCTGGAGATATCCCATTTGACTTAATTTGCACCACTATTTTGCAACCCTTAACCTTGCCAGTGATGGGAAAATGGATGGGACATTCTCAATAATTCAAAAATGCATCATCAGGGTCCATTAAGAGATTCCTGGCCCCTGAACCAGAGGAATCACTTGACGCGGAAGACATAGGCCGCTCTCAGCATGGCGCCAGCTCTGCCTCATGTCAGAGGCTTTCATCCAGACACAGCTCACCGGCCTCATTGTACGGCACTGACAGAGCAGTTGACTCCCCACTCCATACAGAAGTGGCAGCCTTGGTGAGCGGTCTCCCCACAAAGTCGGAACTGGCCACTATGCTCCATAGCCTGGAGCGGGCCATAAAGAAAGAGGTGACAGAGGTCCACTCGGACCTGATGCAGGTGCTCACCCGAGTGGAGGAGACTGAACAGTGCCTGGACAAACACGCGGCCACCATTTGTGAACTTCAAACCAACACCAGATGCCTGGCCTTAGCATGTAGAATGGCGCTCTGGAAGACAAGCTGGAAGACCAGGAGAATCGTAATCGATGAAACAACATTCAGATCCGAGGTGTCCCTGAGGCGACCGTTGATGCAGATCTCCCTGCCACGGTCAAAGGTATTTTCAATCAAATACTGGGTAATCCTTCTGACCACCCTCTTCTGCTTTGTAGGGTCCATAGGGCCCTCCGCCCGCGCAACCCAACAGCTAATACACGGCTCAATGTCATATGTTGGGTGCATTACTTTGAAGAAAAGGAGCTCATAATGCGCAAAGCACGAGAGGCAGCGACTCTGTACTTTGATGGTGCCACGCTAGCCTTCTTCCCTGACCTAGCTAGGAAGACCCTGGATCATTGCCGCGCTTTGTGGCCTCTTCTTGATAAATTACTTAACAACGCCATCCCTTACAAATGGGGTTTTCCAGCACGCCTAATTGCTTCCAGAGATGGCCGCACTGCTACTCTTCGCTTTCCTGAAGACCTAGAAAAGTTCTGCATGGATCTCAACATAACGCCGCATGATCTACCTGCATGGCAGGTTCCCGCTCCTGGAACCCTCCATTGAACCCCAATGGCATACCGCTTCTAAAAAAATGTTGCTCTAACATGCCAGGTTGTGCTCACAAGCTCGGTTGATTCCGGGTCTGCAAGATTTATTCGCCTTGGTACCTCCCAGGATCCTCCACAACCTGAGTTTTGATTACCTCAGCAGGTTCAGTATTTTTTTTGTCTGGGTTTTCTCTATTTCATTAATTCAACTCCAGTTATATGGCCTCACTTAACTCTGCTTGGAACTGTGTTTTACACCCCCACACGTTCTAATCTCCCCTCTGGGAAGGCAGCTACTGAGCACATTTCTTTTAAGGTCACGTTCTGCCATTAGTGGGCCTAAACAGGTTGTTAGTATGTATTATTAGATTATATAATCGGGTCACCGATATATTCTGTATACAATTTTTTTGTATGTTTCTAAGCTATAAAGTTATACTGGTCATTGGGGGTGCCTCCGGGGGGGCTCTTCGGGATGGTGACGTACCGTCTTGGAAATTTCCCTTGCATTCATGGATAGACTTACCCCCCTAGCGGGGACACTCCCCCCCCCCCCGGATTCGGTGGTGGGCTCTCTCCCCGGGGGGCGCCTGATGTCGAGCCACTGGGGGGTTATGTCTCCCTGCCGTGCACTGCAAATTCATGCGTGCTTTGGTACCAGAATATGGTTCCTTAGTTTTTCGTACTAATGTACTGTATTCTCTTTCCTAAGCTAACTAAAATACTTCTTCTTTCTTTCCTCCCTTGCTGGTCTGTTCTTTCCCCCCTTTCTACTCCTGCCACAACTTAGACCCTGGTGCATACCTATTATATGTGAGATTTCCTAGTGATCCCTATGGTGACTATTAATCTTGTTTCCCTCAATGTGCGGGGTTTTTATGCCCCTGGGAAGAGGCACAATCTCTTTAGAGAATTAAAATGTCTCCATTGTGATGTTGCATTCCTCCAGGAGACTCATCTCACACATACCACTACCACAAAACTTCTCGAGAGAGAGAGAGAGAGAGAGAGAGAGAGAGAGAGTACTCTACATGGTATTATGCCTTGACAGACATTCATAAGGGTGTCACCACAGGGTTACACAAAGGAACTTCATTCCATTGTGAGGCCAGCTTAACAGATGACTGTGGTAGATATCTCTTTTTAAGGGGCACTCTTGGCAACATGAAATGCACACTGGCAAACTTTTACTCTCCCAACCAGGATCAAGCAGGATTTATATCCAACATCTTTGGCAAACTGAAGGAGTTCGCTCATGGTGCCATTATACTTGCAGGTGATTTTAACGTTCTTCTAGAACATGCCATTGACACTTCCCAGGGCTCCTCATCCATCTCCTCCAAAAATATTAGCCTTTATATGTAAACTTTTAAAGGAGAAGATTGGATTTTTAGGGTGCCACACAAATCACAGACAACAAAATATAAAATATAGAGAAATTTTATTATGCATACAAGATAAAAAATGTTTCGAAGAGTGACAAAAATACTCTTTTGCTCGGTTGTTTCTATTTGACATAGATAAACCTTTTTTTTTATCACATACAAAATATACTTAGGATGGGGAAGAACTTGATAAGATGCCCCCTGGCATGTTTTGCTATATGCTTCCTCAGGAACAATGAGGCAATTTATAAGTTCTAAATGGATACAAAAAATAAATAATTACTTTAATATACTGAATACCAATACATTGCGATAAAAGTATTTACTTAAGCAAATCACAACAAAATTACAATAATGTAATAATATAGGCAGTCATGTTTATATCTCATGGAGAGGTATGTGCCAATGAAACCATCATCACTTACCTATATGAGGTAGAGGCAAAACTTCTTTATCAAAGGTTAGAATGACATTTCCTTGTTCAAAAGACCAAAGGGGGAACAAGGAGATTGCATGTGTTCAGGAGGTAGAAATGGCCGCCCAGGATCTCAACTGGAGACTGCAGAGTAAACCTCCAAATATGTGGATATAATGTAATATCCTAATGGTCCCTTAGATGATATGAAATGGTGTTCTCTAAAAGAGATAACAAAACAACACACTCAATAGACAAAATATGAAAAAACGAAAAAAGGGGATGTGTGTATCCAAAATATAAAAAACAAAAAAGAAATTAATTAAAAAGGGGGGCACAACAACTGTTGGATCTATAAGGAGCCAGGAAAGGGCAGGGAGAGGAGAAAGTGGCCATAAGCTTTAATGGAGATGCATCAAATGAATGTGACTGAATTTATCGGCTCTGATGTAAGTGCCGCAATTACCATAGTTATCATGAGAAGTAAATATTAAGGATAAGTATTGAAAATAATCAAACAAAGTCACCAACCTGCCCTCAATGTGGACAGAGGGTTCCAGCAAATGCTCCAGTAAAACCAACAAGTATGGGTCAAAACCTGGTAATTCAACCAAGGAATTCTTGGATGGGATAGACAAACAGTATACCTCAATTGTTCCAAGAGACCTGGTAAACAAAAATAAATAAAGGGTACTAAGTAATGATCAAAAAACGCTGAAAGCACTTTTAAGATTTGTTAGTATTAATGCCTGGCTAGTCCTAACAGCATTAGTCCATGATTCAAAATGTTGCTGTCATACAAAGCCAACAATATCTCCTCACATACCATTTGACTCCGACTACCTCAAGCATTGTCCCCAACAAGCAGAATGCTCACCGGCATTCTGTTTAAGAGGCAACTCTAATCAACCAGCATTGGACCCAGCCGGCTGATTGTGGCTTTACGTCATGCGCCGACGGACATCGGGGCTAGGTCATCCGTGCGCACATCAGCGAAACCACCGCCGCCATCTTGGAAGGTCCTCTGATAGGCGAATTTGCACCTGAATGAGGACAAAAAAGTGATGCCACAAAAAAAGGGGGATGAAAACCTAGGACAATATGGAATTCGCTAAGACCATAAAGGTCCGCAAAGTCTGTCCTGGTTCAACCTGAGGATAGAACAACATAACAAGATGGGTGGTGACGTTGACAGGGGACCCTTGATCTGGGACTACCTTGCCCATGTTAATCTTCCAAAATTATCCACTTCTGTCCTGGACTCTCTTGAAGCCGAGATTACTACCTCTGAGTTAAGAACAGCCCTGAAATCCAATGCCAAAGGCAGGGCCCCTGGACCAGATGGCCTCTTTGTTGCTTACTACCGCACGTTCCAAGACATTTTGCTCTCATTCCTAACAAAATATTCGAATACGTTTTCGGAGGGAACTATAAACATTGCATGCTCACATTACTGTCTTACCTAAACAGGGGAAAGACCCCAGTCTATGCAATAGCTATAGGCCAATATACCACTTAAACATAGATGCAAAACTATACGCAAAGGCCATAGCTTACAGACTTTTGCCTTTAATTCCCCAGTGGATCTCTAAAGATCAGACCGGCTTTATAACAGGGAGAGAAGCCCGGGATACTGCCTTACGCACTTTATTCCTTATCTCATTTCTACGCCAGAGTTCCCAGCCCACCCTTCTTCTCTCCACTGATGCCGAGAAGGCGTTTGATAGGGTGGCCTGGGAATAACTGATGGCTACACTTGCCCACTTGGGCTTTAAACCCAAATGCTGAACATGATCGCTGCCCTGTATAATTGTCCCACAGCCAAAATTCCTTTCAATGGTACCTTGAGTGAATCGTTTATACCCTTTTCAGTGGCACCAGACAGAGGTGCCCCCTCTCCCCCCTTTTATGCTCCCTTTCGCTAGAACCCTTCTTAGCGACAATACGACAAAACCCCAATATAGATGGCATACTAATAAAAGGTTATGAACACAAATATGCCGCATACGCAGATGACATCTTATTCTATATATAACAGCCCACTGTTATGCTGCCCAATCTGTTATCTGCATTCACATCTTTTGGCCTTATCTCAAATTTCAAGATTAACTTAACGAAATCCGAAATCCTTATTATTTCAGTCCCTAGCACAATAGCCAACAGTTTGAAACCTGCCTTCCCTTTCGCTTGCCAGCCCGTGCTCTAAAATACTTAGAGATATATTTAACCCCCAACCTTAATAACCTATTCCAGTTGAACTTTATCTTGTTACTTAATTCTATCAGACAAGACCTTAATAAATGGAATCATTTAGCCAGGTCCTGGTTGGGAAGGATAAGTGTCGTTAAGATGAATGTGTTGCCCAGGGTGCTCTTCCTTATGCAAATGTTACCTTACAAATTTCCACTAGGGTTCTTTTCATTACTATCCTGAATAATCTTAAGATACGTGTGGCGACGTACATGCCCCCACGTCTCTTGCATTATACTCACCAGATATAAGACCAATGGGGGACTAGCCCTCCCCGATTTCAAAAAATACTATATGGCTGTAATGCTACATAGAATCTCGGACTGGAAACACCACATTGATACCAAACTATGGGTTCAACTTGAACATGCCTTATGTGATACTAACCCCTCTCTACAAATATGGATACCAAAATATAACAGACATCTCGCAGCTCTTACTTCACCCTTAACGCAGTCCACCATCTCTATCTGGGACTCTTTGCACAAGACTCACGGATGGAAATACAATTTACCCCGATGCCTTTATTAGGCCATGCCTACTTCCAACTGGGTCAAACAGACCCACACTTTCGCCAATTGCTACCAAGCCCCGACACCCTCTTGCATCAAGTGATAAACTCAAGTGGCCTATTACCTATAAGTGTCTTCACACAATCTCATCCCCCATCTTTCATTGACTACTGGAAACACGCACAACTGTCTCAGTTCATTAAAGCTCTACCTAAACCTATACAAACTCCTTCTGACTACATGCCAATTGAAAGTATTCTACCAAACTCTCAACCACCGCAGAAAACTATCTCTCAATTCTACAGAGCCATGCTGGACTTAGAGAACTCATCTGTTCCTAAATTTCTGAGCTCATGGGAATAAGATTTACAACATAACCTCATAGATGAACAGAATGCAACTATACTTCAACTTACTCACACCTCATCAATCGCCTCCAGAATTGCCGAGGTCAACTATAAACTTATAACAAGATGGCATCTCACTCCCACTCATCTACAGGAGATCTTTCCAGATGTGTCTGCTTTATGCCGGTGAGGATGTGGAGAACCTGCCACCCATGCTCATATCTGGTGGCACTGTCCATTAATACGCCCTTACTGGTCCTCGGTCTTACACTGGATCAAGGTTATACAGGGGTTTCCTATACCAAATGACCCATGGGTTGTATTGTTCCACTGTACAGACAAACAGCAGGCTGATATAAACACTCCATCACCCCTTATCTTTTTAATGACACACACAATCCCTACTATACTACTTTGGCTAAAGGAGGTAGATCAGATTTATCACATGTAAGACCTCACCTATGAACTAAGAGATAGGGCACAGGTTGTGAGCAAGATATGGGCCTGCTGGTTCGCCTTCACATTTACTTCTACATATGTAGAACTCACCTCTCAATAGTCTTGAGGAGCTAAAACACCTTGCTAAGCTTGTTGTAATATTGTAATATATATATGTCCTCGCTTTTGTTGCAGGAGTACATCCCCCCTCCCTATCCCTACTTCTCTTAGCTCTCTTCCTTTTACCTTCTTCTTTGCTTTTTACCTTCTTCTTCCTTTCTTGTTTACTTCTTCTCTCTACCATCCAAGAGACACTTCTATAATGTGTATTATGATATATGGTTGTTAAATGCTATAGGTCTTGAAGTTCCTAGATCTTAGATCATTGTTTGATTGTCAGATATTCAATTACTATTGTTTCTTTTACTGGAATCGGTTTTCTATATGCCATGTCACAATGACTCATGTCATACTTGTATGGTGTCTAACTCTGCTTTTTCCAATAAACATAAAAATGTATTAAACAAACTGATATGGTTAAAGAGACTGGGGGCTCTAGACCTGGAGACTGGCCAAAGAAGCCAGGAAGGTCTTGGGGACCCTTGAGAGAACTGGGTATAGAACACATACAGTGCTACCGATGGCATGCATTGGGACATATTGCTGCCAATTGTCCCCTGAATGATGAACCCATGCAATGTGATAATGCTTATATAAAAAGAAGCATTTCTCTATTTTCACAGGTCGCATGTATAGCATCATGCACAAGTCGCATGGAGAAGCAAATGTGTGTGATTGCTATTGATGGGAAACCCGTCACTGTGCTGCTTGACTCTGGTAGTGTGATAACGTTGGTCAAAAGCAGCTGTGTAAATCCGGCAAGGTTATACCCTAGCACTGTCTGGGTCATTTGCATCCATGGGGACACTCGTGACTACCAGACGGCGCTGATCGAGATTGACACCCCTTGTGGCAGAGTGACACATTCAGTGGGAGTGGTACCTTCCCTGCTTCATGAAGCCCTAGTGGGGAGGGATTTTCCCCTTTTTTGGAGGTTGTGGGAAGGCACAGAGAGACTGGAGGAAATAGCTCCCCTGCTGAGGAGGCACGGGGATTCTCACCAGACCCCTTTTGCCAACTGGAAGGAGGGATTGGTGGCAGGACCGAGGAAGAAGGAGACACTCTTCCTTTTCCTGTAATGGCTAGGAAGCCGGAGGAGCTGGAAGCTCTCCTCAGAGCCAGAGAAAATGTGAAGGTGATGGATGGGGAACCAGTGGACTCTAATTGGGGGATGTATTTTCCCTACATGGCGCTTAAAAATGATTTGTTGTATCAGGTGATGAAACACGGAGAGGACAAACTGGAACAGCTAGTGGTTCCCAAACCCTTCCACTGGATAGTGCTAGATCTGGCCTGTGGTCATGTAATGGGGGGACATCTAAGTATAGAGAAAACCAGGGAGAGGATACCCAGAGATCCTTCTTTCCTGGGTTGTATGCAGAGGACAAAGAATACTGTGAGTTATGCCCTGAGTGTCAAATAACACTCCATTTTCGTAGTCCCCTTGTACCACTTCCCATAATTGAAGTGCCATTCGAGCAAATTGGCATGGATCTCATGGGACCAGTAGTAAAATCTGCCCGGGGACACCAGCACATCCTGGTGATACTGGACTATGCGACCCGCTATCCTGAGGCCATACCCTTGCGGAATACATCTGCTAAGACTATCGCCAAGGAACTGGTCTTGGTGTTTAGTCGGGTGGAGATCCCTAAAGAAATCTTGACGGATCAGGGTACCCTGTTCATGTCCAAAGTGACCAGGGAATTGTGTAAATTGTACAAAATCTCCCATCTCCGTACCTCTGTTTACCACCCCCAAACTGACGGTCTGGTGGAAGACCCTCAAGAGTATGCTAAAAAAGGTGGTGGATAAAAATGGGCGAAATTGGAATTTTTTGCTGCCGTACCTCATGTTTGCCATATGAGAGGTTCCGCAGGCCTCTCTGGGGTATTCCCCCTTTGAACTCTTGTATGGTAGACATCCCAGGGGGCTGCTAGATGTCATAAAGGAGACGTGGGAGGGAGAGGCCACCCCATATAGAAGCGTCATAGAGCCTTGATGTAGGATCGAATTGCAGCTGTCCTGCCCCTTGTACGAGAGCATATGCAGCAAGCCCAGGAGGCTCAGAAAAGGATTTCCAAATCAGGGTGCCAAAACCCAAACTTTCAACCCCAGGGACAGAGTGCTGGTGCTAGTCCCCACGGTTGAAAGTAAATTACTGGCAAAGTGGCAGGGACCCTTTGAGATTAGGGAAAGAGTAGGGGAAGTAAACTACAAAGTTTACCAGTCTGGGAAAAGGAAACCGGAGCAGATTTACCATGTTAATCTCCTAAAACCATGGAAGAACAGGGAGACTTTATTGGCAGTGCCCATGCCCCTAAAGGACAGGTTACCCCTAACCCCGGATGTCCCCATAACCGAGTCCTTGTCACTGATGCAACAAAACAATGTTAAGGAATTTGTCAGTAAAAATAGGGACTTTTTCTCTTCCCTACTGACCACTGTGCTACAACATGACATAATCACTGAACCAGGGGTCCGTGTAAATGTAAAACCCTACTGAATACCTGAGGCTAGATGAGAGGCGGTGGTGAAAGAAATAAAAACCATTGTCACGTACCTGGTGGTGGAGTCTAACAATGCAGTGGGCAACCTCTCTTACGACCCTGGTTTGGGAACCCCTGGTAGAGTAGACAGGAAGTTCCAGAGCACAGGGGGGGGGCAATCCTCAAATATTACAGGTTTTTATGGTCCATGTAAATGAAGATTGGATGTGCTGCTCCTTCTAACAGGTACCACAATTCCTCTAATGTCGATTTAATGGCATAAAGTTCACAATCTTCCACATCGTAATTTTTCTCGGCAGATGACAATTTGCGAGAAAAGAACGCTACTGGATGCAGCAGCACTCTGGTACCTTGCCTTTGAGAGAGAATTGCCCTGACCGCTACCTCAGATGCATCAAACTCCAGAACATAAGGAAGAGCAGAGTCCGGGTGCTTTAGAATAGGTGCAGAGGTGAACAGATCATTGAGCCTCTCAAAAGCAGTTTGTGCCTCAGTCGTCCACTGGAACGGGGTACCCTGTTTGGTTAGTTGAGTGATGGGCGAGATTATGGAGGAGAACCCCCAGATAAACTTCCTATAAAAGTTTGCGAATCCAATGAAAAGCTGGATTCCCATGTTATCAGCCAGAGCTGGCCAGTCCAGGATGGTGGAGACCTTTTGGGAGTCCATCTTGATACCTCCAATGGAAATGATGAGTCCTAGGAATTGTATGCTTCGCTGCTCAAACTCACACTTTTCTGGCTTGGCATAAAGACAGTGCTGACAGAGGCGACCCAGTACCCTTTTGACATGGTTGCGATGAAGCTCTAAGGAAGGAGAAAAGATTAGGATATCGTCCAGGTAAGCAATGACAAAGAGGTCGAAGAGGTCCCTGAAAATATAATTTATGAAGTGCTGGAACGTGGCAGGAGCGTTGCATAGGCCGAACGGCATTACTACATACTCGTAATGGCTGAAGCGAGTGCGGAAAGTGGTCTTCCATTCATCACCTTCCCTCATTCGTACCAGATTGTAAGCTCCATGGAGGTCTAATTTAGTGAAGACGGTGGCGTTGAAACAACTCCGGTACTAGGGGAAGAGGATAACGGTTTTTAACTGTAAATTTATTGAGTTCCTGGTAGTCTATGCATGGGCGCAGTGTATGATCCTTTTTTTTAAAAAAAAATACCCCCCCCAGCTGGGGAGGTGGATGGACGGATGAACCCCTTGCTGAGATTCTCGTCTATGTAAGATTTGAGAGTGCTGAGTTTGAGTTCCATAAGTGATCTCGGCACCAGGAATTAGCTTGATGGGGCAGTCGTAAGGTCTGTGGGGAGGAAGGACCTCAGCCCCCTTCTTACTAAAAATGTCCAGGAAAGCATGGTAGACACTGGGGACGGCCTGGCGGACATCAGACTTCGGGTCAGAGTCTATGCATAATAGGAAATGATCCGCTCCGGGAGTCCTTGGAAGACAATGCCTGTGGCAGTATTGTGATTGGAACCTGGATGTTCCCTGTAATCCAATTGATGGTGGGATTGTGGGCCTGGAGCGAAGGTAGTCCAAGAATGACAGGGAAGAGAGGAGAGGTGATGGCATCAAGAATAAGGAGCTCTTAGTGACCTCCGACCATCGTGGTGGTCAGGGGAGCGGTTTCTTGTGTGACCAGGCCAGATTTAATAGTGGTGCCATCTGCCAGGTGAACTGCCATCCTCTGGGATTTAGGTCATAGAGGGATCCCATGTTGTGCAGCAAACGATAAGTCCATGAAACAGCTGCAGAATCGATAATTGCATGGACTGGAATAGTCCTTCCTGGAAGCTGTAGGAGTATGGAGAGGGTGAGGTGAGCAGCGTTGTTAGGCACAGGATCTGAGGAGACAGTGACAATTACATAACTTGGCAGGGCAGGCTCGCACAAAATGCCCTGGCTCTCCACAGTAGAAGCAGAGGCCCAGGTTTCTTCAGCGCTGTCTCTCTTCAGGGGTCAGTGCTGGGTGCGCTACCCCCCTCTGCTTTGGTTCCGACAGAATCAAAGGAGGAGAGGTGGGCATGGCTGAGACGACTGGAGAAGAACTTGGAAAGCCGGAGGTGTGAGGTAGCATCCATGTAGGCCAGAAATTCTCTGTGGAACTCTCCACTCTGCTCTCTCTGGGGCACCAATCTATCTGAATGGCGAGATGAATGAATTTATCCAGAGCGATTTCCGGCCTACACATTAACCCGCATAAGTCTAAAATCTTGAACATATCTCTGACCCCTCCTGAGACACAACTTATTAAGACATCTTTGCCCTTTTATTGGGCCTCCCACCAGCTGCCATAACTTGGTGTCCAGCTAACCGCATCCTATGAAGACCCGTTTGTGGCTAATTATCTCTCTTTATTAAGGAAGGTTATTAGCCTGACGTCCCAATGGTCCTCCTTACCTATTTCATGGGTTGGCAGAATCAATGTGGTTAAGATGTCTATCCTCCCTAAGTTTCTTTATCTTTTTCATATGCTCCCTATCTCCATCCCAGCCTACTTTCTGCGCCTCCTTTAGCACAGGACCCTATCCTATATATGGGGATCGATTAGACCCCGTATTCCCGAAAAGACACTTTGTGCATCTAGATACATTGGTGGTCTTGGTGTACCCAAATTTTTATCTTACTTCCAAGCGGCAGGATCGCTCAACTTACTAAGTATCATGCGACCAAAGAAATCCCACTATGGGTAGCCATTGAATCCGCCGAAGTTGACCCTATCTCCGTTGCTAACATTCTATGGCTTAGACCCGTGGATCGTATAAGCCCGCTCAATCCTATTATCAAACATTTCCTTTCCCTCTGGAATAAACACAAGATTTCACGCAACCTGCAATCTACCCATAATCCCCTTCTCCCCTTTCTCAGAAATCTTTCCCCCTGCATGGGACTCCCCCAGTTCCTCCAAAATCTGGACCTCCTCCGACCTACTTCGTTTGCGCAACTTTATCTCCAACAACTCCTTCCGCACTTTCCCTACCCTTTGCGAAGCTTACAGTTTACCCAGCTCAGAATTGTTTCGATACTTGCAAATAAAGAACTTCTATACACCCTTCCTTAATGTTGATACACCTTTGACCCATCTATCTCCCTACGAGCAGATCTGCAAGTCCGATCCTCATGCCAGAGGCACTATCACTTTACTCTATTAACTACTAACTGCTGATTTGGACAACCCTATGCCCTCCTATGGAGAGAAATGGGCATCTGACCTGGGGCGTATGATCGACACAGCTGAATGGTCTAATATCTGGTCAGCTACTAACTCTTCCTCCCCCAATATACTAGCTAAGGAAACCAAAATCAAGGTCATCACCCGATGGTACTTGGTACCAGCCAGACTCACAAAATATCTCCCGTCATACCCGATAGGCTGCTTTTGAGGCTGTAGCGAGCCCAGTACATATTACCACATCTGGTGGGACTGCCCTTTAGTACAGGAATTCTGGAAACAAATATTCATTATCGCCTCTAAAGCCCTAGAGATGAATATTGCACCCGACCCATCGATCGCTCTGCTTAATTTGAAACCGAGTCAGTTGACCTCCTCTCAGTTTAAGCTGCTAGTCTACCTCATGACTGCTATTAAACAGACAATCGCCAAGGCCTGGAAGTCCCATGCGTTGGTTGTGGCAGAGGCCAGAGGCAGAATGAATAAGGCCTTTATACATGCTAAAATGGAAGCCATAGACAGTAAAAAGATACGCAAATTTGAGAAAATCTGGGACCCCTGGGTTAGAAACTGCCTACCACCTGACTTTGACAGGAACCTCTTGATGCCTTAACTACCACCCTTAAACATTTGATACTTTGGCCTTCTATTCAAATCACGAGCCACTGGTCTGGGAAATCTGGTGCTACTCACTCCCTCCTTTCTAAATGTTACAGCCACTGTCGTTCTCTTCCCTACCCCTCCCCCCCACTTTTCCTCTTTCAGTCTTTTCTTTCCCTATATCCCCTCCAGTTCTAAACTCCAATTAATTTCCATCTCCTCTACACTTTTCTACACTGCTTAGCATTTACATGAGACTCCACTGTTTCAGTTTCTAATTCTTTCCAACACATTTGGTATATTTGCGATAGAGTTTGGATACACTTTGTAACACTCTTACAGTGAGCCAGTGTTTCCTCTATTTAAGTGTACAAATGACAATATTCCTACACAGTAGCGCTCTATCTTTCATTACTGATCCCTCACCCCTGTGGCACAGTGTGATCCCAGCGGGGTGCCTCGGGGCCTGAGGGCGCGCAGCATGGGCATGACCTAACAATGAGGTTACGCAACTGCCATGACCGCACTGTATCCTATTTATCTATGGAAGATATGTATCTCATGCACTCACTTTTCATGTACAGTCAAGTGGTAAGAGGCTTATATGCTTTGTATTATTTCCTTTACTTTTCAATAAAAATATTGAACAAGAATTTATCCAGAGCGGACGGCACCCCCACATGGGCCAACTCATCTTTCAGGGAATCGGCTAAGCCTAGTCAAAACTGGTAGCAGAGGGCTGCCTCATTCCAGGCTGTGCCAATGCTCCAACGCCTGAACTCAGATGCATTGTCCTCCACAGGGCGGAGGCCTTTGCCGGAGAGCGTATTTGGCCTCCTCTAATCCTAAGGCACATTTCTTTGGGTTGGCAGTGAGTCCCGCTCTCCGAAGGGAATCCACTACAGCTTGTACCCGGGGCAAATGAGACTCCCAATCGAGGCTGTGGATGATAACATCATCCAAACATCATCCAAATAGGCTGCTGCATAGGGGTGATGTGGTCTTATTGTTTTGTCCATCATTCTCTGGAATGATGCAGGGGTACCGTGTAAACCGAATGGCATCTACTTGTACTGAAATGACCCTTCAGGGGAAGAAAAGGCAGTCTTCTCCTTTGCTGACTCTGTTAAGGGTATCTGCCAATAGCCCTTAGTTAGGTCTAGGGTTGTTATGTACCAGGCACCTCCCAACCGGTCTATAAGTTTGTCAACCCGAGGCATCGGGTATGCATCAAACTTGGATACGCTATTCAACTTTCTAAAGTCATTACAGAACCTGATAGTGCCATCGGGCTTCGGGATCAGCACTATAGGGCTGGACCAGTCACTGTGGGACTCCTCTATCACATCCAACTCTAATATGGTTTTGATTTCTTTCGTCACTGCCTCGCGCCTAGCCTCAGGGATTCTATAGAGCTTCACATTTATGCGAACACCTGGTTCAGTAATTATGTTGTGCTGGATCACAGAGGTCAGTCTGGGTAAAGGGGAGAAAAATTCTCTATTTTTACTCACAAACTCTTTAACATCATTTTGTTGTGCTATAGACAAGGACTCAGTTATGGGGACGTCAGGTGTCATTGGTGCCCTGTCCTTTTGAGGAGGGGACACAGTCAGTAAAGTCTCTCTGTCCTTCCATGGTTTTAAGAGATTAACATGATAAATGTGCTCCGGTTTCTTTTTCCCTGGCTGGTAAACTTTGTAGTTTACCTCCCCTAATCTTTCCCTTACTTTAAAGGGACCCTGCCACTTGGCCAGGAATTTACTTTCAACAGTGGGGACCAGTACCAGGACTCTGTCCCCGGGGTTGAAAGTTCGGGTCTTGGCACCCTGATTATAAACCCTCCTCTGGGCTTCCTGGGCTCACTCCATATGTTCCTGTACAAGGGGCAGGACAGCTGCTATTTGATCCTGCGTCAAGGAGATATGCTCTATGACGCTTCTATATGGGGTGGCCTCTCCTTCCCATGTTTCTTTTGGGACATCTAACAGTCCCCTAGGATGTCTACCATACAAGAGTTCAAATGGGGAAAAACTCATAGACGCCTGCGGAACCTCTCATATGGCAAACATGAGATATGGCAGCAAAAAATCCCAATTTCTCCCATCTTTGTCAACCACCTTTTTCAGCATACTTTTGAGGGTTTTATTAAATCTCTCCACAAGGGCATCCATTTGGGGGTGGTAGATAGAGGTACGGAGATGGGAGATTTTGTATAACTTGCACAGTTTTTTAGTAACTCTGGACATAAACGGGGTGCCCTGATCCATTAAGACAGCCTTTGGGATCCCCACACGACTAAATACCTGGACCAGTTCCTTGGCGATAGTCTTAGCGGAGGTATTCTGCAAGGGGATGTCTTCAGGATAGCAAGTCGCATAGTCAAAGATTACCAGAATGTGCTGGTGGCCCTGGGCAGACTTTACTACTGGCCCCACCAGATCCATGGCAATTCTCTCAAAAGGCACGTCAATTATGGGCGGGGGACCAAGTGGACTGCGAAAATGGGGCGATGGTGCAGACATTTGACACTCAGGGCAT
Source organism: Glandirana rugosa (assembly GCA_018402905.1). Taxonomy (NCBI): domain Eukaryota; kingdom Metazoa; phylum Chordata; class Amphibia; order Anura; family Ranidae; genus Glandirana; species Glandirana rugosa. The sequence continues at coordinate 672,415 of BLSH010385715.1, read as the reverse complement.
GATTCACAGTATTCTGTGACATCTGCATACATTCTGGGCTAGAAGAATCTCTGGGTTAATCCCTCCCTGGTCTTCTCCATACCCAGATGCCCCCCATTATAGGACCATGGGCCAAGTCTAGCACCATCCTGCAATAGGTTTTGGGAACCACTAGCTATTCTACTTCGTCCTTACCATGTTTTACCACCTGATACAACAAATCGTTTTTAAGAGCCATGTAGGGAAGAGACATTCCCCAATTAGGATCCACAGGTTCCCCATCCATCATCTTAATGTTATCTCTGGCTCTAATGAGGATGACATCTCCTAATTGCTCTGCACAAAAATCCTCTCTCCTGACCTCTAAGTCAGGTCCTACGTTCTGTCCACTCTCACTGTTAGATTCAGAGATGTTCTCTTGTTCGTTGAACTCGAGCCGGGAGCTATTTTCCAGCTCCTCTGGCTTCCATTACAGGAAAAGGAAGAAGGTATCCTTCTTCCTCGGTCCTACCAACAGTCTCCCCATCCATTTGGCAAAAAGGGTCTGGTGAGAGTTCCAGTGCTTCCCCAGCAGGGGGAGTTCTATCCTCCAGACTCCCTGTGCCTTCCCATAACCTCCAAAAATGGGGAAAATTGAGGGTACCACCCCCACTGAATGTGTCACACTGCCCCAAGGGGTATCAATCTCAACCACCACAGTCTGGTAGTCTCAAGTGTCCCCATGGAAGCAAATGACCCCGATAGGGCTAGGGTGTAATTTTGCAGGATTTACTCAATGGCTTTTGACTAACGTCACAACACTACCAGAATCAAGCAGTGCAGTAACTGGCTTTGCATCAACAGAAATCACAAACATTTGCTTTTCCATGCGACCTTGACATGATGCAGTACTTGCAACCTGTGCAAAAATACATATGCGTCTTTTCATAAAAGCATTATCTCACTGCATTGGTTCATCATTTAGGAAACAGTTTGCAGCAATATGACCTAACGCATGGCAACGATAGCATTGTATGTGTTTGATAACCAGTCCTCTCAAGGGTCTCAAAGACCTTCCTGGCTTCTTTGACCAGTCTCCAGGTCTAGAGTTCATAGTCTCATTAGCCGTAACAGCAGTCTTATCAATCTTCCCCAAGCCCTTGAACCCTGGAATGGTCTTACCGGATCCGCCGGGCGATCTTTCACCCCTAGATACATTGGAGTGGGGCGCAGAAGGGGTTAGCAAGTCCTCAGCAACCGTGTATCTCTTCACGAGGTCCAAAAGTTGGGTTGCAGTCTTGGGGTCCCCATGACTGACCACTTCCTCAGAGTAGCAGGGAGCACACAAAGGTACCGGTCCATTACCACACGCTCCACAATCTGAGGGCCTGGCAAAGTCTGTGGCTGTAACCACTTCCTCGTGAGATGGGCTACCTGTGTCCTTTTTGCCTTCCTTCCTGTACAGTGACTCTCTCAAAAGTGGTGAGGTATGCTTCCACATCATCCGCAGGGGGCAGGTAGTAGCTGGCTCGTACCATTTTTTGTTACACTGGTGGAGGAGCTGCGGACCCCTTCTTTAATTCCATCAGGGCCTCAGCAAACTGGCGATTCATCTCCTGCTGAGCTGCATTGGCCAGTGTGACCTGTTGGTTGGTTTCCCGCTGAGCCGCAGTTACTTGTAGCAGGACCTTCATCATCTCCTCCATCTTTTTTGGAAACTGCCCACCGAGTCCACCACGTGTGAGGGATTAACTCTAGTGGGGATCACCTTTCCTGGGAAAAAGGCAGTTAAGACAGCAGTTTCTTAAAATTTGGCGTGCAGCCAGGTTTATTGGAACAAAGGTTGCATTTTAAATAAACAAAACATAAAATAAACCCTTGCCATCCAGGCTCTAACTAAACAATTCAGGATACCTCTCTAAGAAGTGTCAGGCTTCTCCCAAACACTCACAAAACAAAGTTAGTGCAAACCTTTCTTTTAGTCCCAACACACGAAGCTCCGTGTGTCAGCTCTCTCAGGCTGATTGCTCTCAGAGTCCCAGGGCAGAGCAAAGCCTTGCTCACTTCCTGGTCTATTTAAATAACACCTGCGAGTGGACACCAGTGGACCCGAAAATCTGGTCCGGAACCAGCCCTATCACGGTGGCTGGGACTCCATTCTAGTCCAAGTGAACATATGCGAGGCGACACATAGCGTCCATCTATCACCTCGCCTCGCATACCATCACAATACACATATATATAAAATTCCCCAAACAAGATACATACCCTACAACACATCCGAAGAACTAAAGTCATTAAAGTACATTCACTACCTACAATGGCTTGCTGGATACAAAGCAAAAATATGTTTCCCTGGAACTTTTTTTGAAATGTTGGCAACTGTAAAGTTACAGTATATAAACTGTATGTCATACAGCAGCTGAGGGTGGTGTTCAGCAAATGTGAGTATTGGAATAAGTATTGAGTGGCGGATTGTTCTTACAGGATAACCTGAAAATTGAAAAGGGGTGGGAGCTGTTTCCCTTGTTCACAGAGAAATAAAGTGTCTGCAGATTTTTGTTTTTTTATAAAATATATTTGCTAGGTCTGTTTATATAATTTTCCTCAATCTGTGATCTGATTAGAGTTCCTTAAGTTTTTTATCCCTATGATCCTCTAGTTGATGTGAACATTCTGGTCTTTGAATTAGAGCAGCAACCCAAAGTAATTTGAAAAGGAGCTTGGGAAACTGTGTATTTTTTTAAAAAAAAGTATACCCTCTGGAAAAGAAGCTTATGAGTTGATTCTAATGTAAAATGTAAAATGAACTAGAGATGCTATTGTATGAGGAGGATTTCGATTTTGGGGAAATTTCACAGACTTGGTTCAACAGCTCTCATGATTGGCTGGCAACCATTCAAGGGTATTCCCTATATCGCAGAGATAGGGAGGGTAAAAAAGGGGGAGGGGCATGCCTGTATATCAAAAATGATGTACAAGTGAATGTGAGGGACGACATCACTAATGGAGCAAGGGAGGAGTTGGAATCCTTATGTATAGAGCCACGAAGGGAGGAAACCAGGGGGAAAGTAATACTGGAAATATGCTATAGGCCCCCACAGTTCCACAGTTTGGAATGGTGGCAAGGATGGGAAGTATAATTAGAATGGGGGATTTTAATTATCCAGATATAGACTGGGTAGAAGAAACCGCACATTTGTCTAAGGCTTGCCATTTCCTAAATGTCTTGCAGGACAATTACATGGGTCAGATGGTGAAAGCACCAACAAGAAACAAAGCGTTACTAGACCTACTGATTACTAACAATACAGACATGATCACAGATGTTGAAATAAGGGGCAATTTAGATAGCAGTGATCACAGGTCAATTTGTTTCAGTATAAATCACAGAAATAGAATACATAAGGGGAATACTAAGACACTAAGTTTCAAAAGAGCCAACTTCCATAAACTACGCTCCTTGCTTGAAGATATTAAATGGGACGAAATACTAGGAACAATGAACACAGAGGAAAAATGGTTGTACTTTAACCACTTCAGCCCCGGAAGGATTTCCAGCTTTAGGACCGGAGCCCTTTTTGCGATTCGGCGCTGCGTCGCTTTAACTGAAAATTGTGCGGTCGTGCGACTTTGTACCCAAACGAAATTTGCGTCCTTTTTTTCCCACAAATAGAGCTTTCTTTTGGTGGTATTTGATCACCGCTGCGTCATTTCTGATCGCCGCTATAAACAAAAGAAGAGCCACAATTTTGTAAATAAACCCAAATTTCTTACTTTTTCCTAAAATACAAATCCAAAAAAAAAAATATAAAAAAACATTTTTTTTCACCGTTTTTGGCCAATTTATATTCTTCCTCATATTTGCAATAAAAAAAAATCGCAATCGGCGTTTATTGATTGGTTTGCGCAAAAGTGGTCGCGTTTACGGATGATGAGAATTCATTTTTGGGGTTTTTATTTTTTTTTTATTTTTTACTAATAATGGCGGTGATCTGCGATTTTTTGCGGTACTGCGATATTTCAGCGGACATGTCAGACCATTTTGACACTTTTTTGGGACCATTGGCACTTATACAGCGATCAGTGCTATAAAAATGCACTGATTACTCCGGCGGCGCGCGCGCTCACTAAACTCGTTCCCGCAGCCGCCGTCGATTTGCGGGAACGAGCCACTGTGCCGCCGTCAGATGACGATCGGCGGTCGGCAAGTGGTTAAGAGCATATTAAATAAGGGTATTAGCCAGTGCTTCCCAATGGGAAATACATTTCAGAGAGCTAATAAAAGGCCTGGGTGGCTTAACTCCAACGTAAAAATGCTTATAAAAGCAAAGTAGAAAGCCTTCAAAAAATTACATGGCTGAGGGGTCATCATCAGTATTCCAACTTTACAAAGAATGCAATAAGAAATGTAAGGGTGCAATCAGGGCAGCTAAGATAGAACACGAAAGGCACATAGCAGAGGAGAGTAAGAAAAATCCCAAGAAATTCTTTAAGTATATAAATAGTAAGGGGGGGGGGGGTGAGATCATTTTGGCCCCATAAAGAATGATGAAGGGAAATTGGTTACAAAGGATGGAGAGATGGCAAAGGTTTTGAATATATTCTTCTCCTCTGTCTTCAAAAGGGAAACAGGGGGCTTCAGCAACCATAACTGTAATGTTTATCCTCACAGCACGTCACAGGAGGCACCGTCATGGCTAACAAAGGATAGAGTTAGGAGTAGACTGGAAAAACTTAACATTAACCACTTGCCGACCGTCATATGACGGTGGCTGCGATATCATGCACTGTGAGCGTGCGCGCCGCCGGAGGCTCGCCCGCGCGCTCACTGTGTTTGGGGGGGCCAGGGAGCGGGTGCGGCAGACTCGATCTCCGCCGGCTACCCGCGATGCCCCCCCGCAGTGAAAGAACGGAGGTCCGTGTAAGTAAACACGGATCTCCGTTCTGTTAGAGGGGGAAGGGCTGTGATCACAGCCTTCCTCTACATGGAAGCTGTGATCACTCCCCTTCCCCTGCCAGTCAAACAGCAACACAGTTAGAACACGCCCAGGGAACACAGTTAACCCTTAGAGCGCCCCCCCCTTCACTGCCAATGCCATTTACACAGTAATCAGTGCATTTTTATAGCACTGATCGCTGTACAAATGCCAATTGTCCCAAAAAAGTGTCAAAATGGTCCGACATGTCCGCTGCAATATTGCAGTACCGCTAAAAATCGCAGATCGCTGCCATTACTAGTAAAAAATTTAAAAAAATAAAAACCCCATAAATGAATTCTCATCATCCGTAAACGCGGCAACTTTTGCGCAAACCAATCAATAAACGCCGATTGCGATTTTTTTAATCACAAATATGAGAAGAATAGGAATCAGCCAAAACCGTTGAAAAAAAATGTTTTTTTATATTTTTTTTTTGGATTTGTATTTTAGCAAAAAGTAAGAAATTTGGTTTTTTTTACAAAATTGTCGCTCTTCTTTTGTTTAAAGCGGTGATCAGAAATGACACAGTGGCGATCAAATACCACCAAAAGAAATCTCTATTTGTGGGAAAAAAAGGACGCAAATTTCGTTTGGGTACAACATTGCACGACCGTGCAATTGTCAGTTAAATCGACGCAGGGCCAAATCGCAAAAAGTGCTCTGGTCCAAAAGTGTGAAATCCTTCCGGGGCTGAAGTGGTTAATAAGTCACGAGGACCAGATGGCTTGCACCCAAGGGTCCTCAACAAACGCAGTCAAGTAATTGCCAGACCATTGTTCCTAATTTTTACGAGCAATCTACTGACTGGTATGGTACCAGCTGATCGAAGAAAAGTCAATTTAGCACCAATATTTAAAAAAGGACCAAGATATATCCCTGGGAACTACAGACCAGTTAGTCTAACATCAATAGTCTGCAAGCTCTTGGAGGGGATGATAAGGGACTATATACAAGATTTTAGTAATCAGACAAGTAACATTAGCAGTAATCGGCATGGATTCATGAAGAATAGTTCTTGCCAAACCAATCTATTAACATTCTATGAGGAGGTGAGCTGTCATCTAGACAAAGGAAGGCCTGTAGATGTGGTATATCCGGATGTGAGGTGCACGGACGCATGTGAGTGAGAGAGCTCCGGCTTTGTTTCCTGTGTTTCCACGCTATGCAGTGTAGTGGTCGGTGATTTCCAGGTTGCTCAGGCTGTCTCCGGGGGTTGAGCTGAGGGTTCCATCTCCAGCGATTACAGAGGACCGGCGTCTGCAATGTCTACTATTCAGGACTTTACATGCCATCCAGATGGCGGTCGGGTAAGAAGCAGCCTCCGCCCAAAAACGTGAGCTCTCCTGCCGTTACAGCGGCAGTGGGTACAAACAAATCGTGAGCCAGATGGAGGTGCACATACAGTCGGAGGGGAGGCCTACAGACTGAAGTGGATATAGATACAGACATGGAGGTGGAAAGAGTGTCCGTCAATGAGATCAGTGAGACCAGTTAGTCCGGGGGCTGCTTGATAAACAAGCTATTGTCAGTCAAATGCCTTTACCCCCCTCACCCCGGGAGAAGTAGTACTTTATGAACAGAGGATAGAAGGAGATGCTGTGCAGTCAAGTGTGCAGTTACCTACTCAGCATATATTACAGCACGCTCTGCAGCCTTCTACACATGCCGTGATACAACATATGACACAGCCAGCTAGGCAATCCTGCGTACAATCCAGTGTGGAGACTAGTGAGCAACACTCTGATCAGCCCTCTGTCCTTCCATATGTGCAAACTGCTATCAATCCTACTGTGTTCCCCTTGCAGCAAGTTCAACATCTGAATACACACTCTGTCACACAGCATACTTTGCCCACTTTGCAACTCAGTCCACAGCCAGTAATGCAAACAGCAATGCAACCTTCACAATCTGTGCAATCAGCTATGCTACCCTCTATGCAATCCTCTTTGCAATCCCTGGGGGATACCTCTGGGCGACCTGCTGTACAACCCTTTGTGCAATTATCTGTGCATCCCTCTGAGCAAACATCTGTGCATCCCTCTGAGCAAACCTCTGTGCAACCCACTGTACAGCCCTCTGTGCAATCCTCTGTGCAGCACCTGTCTATGCAAACCTATGTGCATTCTTCTGTGCAAACAGCTGAACAATCCTTGCAGTCCGATATGCAACCCTCTGTGCAAGCCTTTGTGCAACTCTCTATGCAACCCTCTGTGTATCCTCATGCTCAATTTGATGTGCGTTCCTCTGCGCAACCCTCTATGCAACTCAACAAACAGTCTGCGGTCAGGACCAACATGCAGTCTGTTGAGCAGTCAAATATTCAGTCCTGTGCCCACCCCGCTATGCAGTATGCCTACCTTGCAGCCCAAGTTACAGACCAGTCTGCAGACTCCCCTACAGCTTATATTTCAACCTAATTTTCAGTCCTCTGTGCAGCATATCCAGCAATCTACTATGCAGTCTACAATGCTTGCAGCCACTAAGCCTTTGGCTACAAAAAATCCAGCTGGGGATGCAGCAACCATGACTATTCTAGCCGCCATAGAGGCAAGTTAAACACTCCTCAGGGATAGAATAGATACATTAACTGTGGAGTGCAGCCGTATTAGACGAGATCTGGATAGCTTTAAGGGGCGTGTTACTGCAGCAGAGAATCGTATTTCAGAGATTGAGGATTCAGCGGTTACTACTACCCAAAAGTTTAAGGAACTGCAGCACATGGTTAATACGCTGTCGGCAGGGTCCGAAGATGCTGAGAATAGGCAGCACAGAAATAACATGCGGGTGGTGGGCCTCGCGGAGGGGGCGGAGGGCACAAATCCAACTGAATTTGTGGAAAATCTTTTTATAGATATTTTAAAATTGAAGCAAGTTTCTTCAGCTTATATTGTGGAATGTGCCCATAGAGTTCCAGCAGGTCCTAGACCTCAGGGTATGCCTCCCAGGCCATTTTTAGTGTGTTTCCTAAATTTCCGTAATAGGGATCTTATACTGGCGGACGCTAGGAAAATAACCCATCTGAAGTTTGAAAATGTCAACCTGCACTTTTATCTAGACTTTTCGTTGGAGGTTCAAAAACGAAGACGCACCTTTATAGATGTGTGGAAAAGGTTGCGAGAAAGAGGGTTCATCTATGCCATGATGTATTCTAGCAAGCTTCAGGTGGAATATAAAGGTCAAACTAAGTTCTTTGAGGCACCCGCAGATGTGATGGATTGGCTGGACTCCCTAGAGTAATGAATAGATAAATATAAATAGAAATGGCGAGAGAAGAGGAAAGAAGAGGAGATATCCCGGCCAAGAGGAGAAAAGAGGGGGAAATGCCCTTTTTTTTTTTCCTCTCTCCCCATTTTGCCCCCCACAGACATCCTCCCATGGAGAAATAGTGGACCTTGATAGTGGGAAGAAAGGAAGAAGAAGAGAAGGGGTTTCTCGACTTGTGAGATATTTTGGCTGTTGGACAATTGGACAACGTGGATAAATGGACAATATATCTTTAGTTATTTCTTTTTTTTTTTTCCTTTTTTTTATCTGGTAAATAGGAAGGAGGGGCCAGAGCTCTCTTCAATGAGTCCTGGTAAACACCTGAACTCTGTGTGATACCAGACTCAAGTGTTACATCACCCCCCCCCCCTAATTTTTGTTAGTATTTAGGTACATATGTGCATATGTACGAAGTGATTTGATATCTCGCTGTTTGTGGTTTTTTTTGTTTTCTCTTTGTGGGTTTTTTTTTCCTTTTTTCTTCTCTTTTTCTTCTGCCTTTTGGTGGAGGAACTGGAGTGATATATAGGGGTTGATTTATTAAAGCTTGAAAGGGCAAAATTTGGTGCAGCTCCACACAGAAACCAATCAGCTTCAAAGTTTTATTGTCAAAGTTTGATTGAACAAGCTGAGGTTAGACGCTGATTGGCTAGCAAGCACAGCTGCACCGGTTTTTTCACTCTCCAGGTTTAGTAAATCAACCCCATAAAGTTCACTACAGTATAAACTTATGGCTTTTTGGTATTTGGGGAGTAAGTCCGTCAGCGGGGTGTTTTTCCTTTTTTGTATGATGCTGGTAAAACAGGGGAATTTAGATGTGTGAGAGGTGTGTTAGTAGGTGCGACGTGTGGTATATGTGATGTAAGCGTTCGGATGTTTTGTTTCTTCTCCCTATACACCACATTTGTATATGAACAAGAAGATCCTGTGGTGCGTCAGCTGTCCCCTGTATTGAATGGCTTTGGTAGCCACCAGAAGCAATTGGTGGAAACATACGGCGGGTGTAGTAGTCCGAGGTTGAAGAGCATGCTGTGGTATAATATATGGCTCTGTGTGTGTGGGGACTTAAAATATGAACATAATTGCTCCTGTATTGTGCTCCTATGGAATCAAAATGATGGTAGAAAATCTTATAATTATTTCTTGGAACGTAAGGGGATTGGGTTCCAAGTTTAAGAGGGCTTTGGTGCTAAAGTTTTTGCAGACACGTCATCCTCATATTATGTTCCTGCAAGAAACTCACCTGCTGGGAACTGCGACCCTTGCTATGAAGCGTCCTTGGATACATAGAGCCATATATGCCACATTTTCCTCTTATGCTCGAAGAGTGTCAATACTCTTCCATGGGTCATTGCCGTGTATAGTGGAGGAGACTATTTCTGACCCTGGAGGACGCTATTTAATAGTGTTGATTGTGGTATATTCAATTCGTTTAGCCTTGGTAAATATATACATCCCTCCCCCATTCTCTGGCAGAGTTCTTTACGAAGTTTTGGAGAAACTGGCACCATGTATACCTTTTAATTTGTTGGTAGCAGGAGATTTCAACAATATAATGGATTATGCCTTAGACACCTCAAATAGATATAGAACTCCTAGTCTTGATCTGGTACACTGGGCAGAGGCGTCGGGCCTCACGGAGATATGGCACCCTGGGGAGAGATGTTACTCACATCTTTCTTCAGCATTTGCTTCCTCCTCTAGGATCGATATGGCTTTTGTAAACGACGCCTGTCTGCCCTTGGTGTCAAATATAGTTTACCTACCAGGGGGAGTGTCAGACCACAATCCTCTACAAATTGATTTAAAGACTGGGTTCCAAAAAACTAGAAAGATGTGGCGGTTGGCCCCCAGATGGGTAGCTGAACCAGTAGTGAAGGATATATATATATATATATATATATATATATATATATATATACACATACAGGCTCATATGGAAGAATACTGGCAGAATAATGAGGGTTCAGCCACAAAACAAATAGAGTGGGACGCCTTTAAAGCCACCAGCAGGGGGATGTACATATCTGCTATTAGGGCCTGTAGGAAGGAATACAATAGCATTGGGGAAAGTCTCCAAGCTAGTAAGAGGGAATGTGCTCAGGACTTTGCAGACTCACCCACACAAGATGCGCTAGGATGGTTGCAGGCTGCTAGGAGGAAAGGAAGCCTCCATTTTCAAGGGATGACCTCCCGTGATTTGCATCAGGAGGCAGCGTGCCACTTTGAGAAGGGGGAAAAAAGTGGCAAGCTTTTGGCCTGGCTGTCTGCTGAAAAAGATATGTCAGCAGTCCCATGCATAATGTCCGCCTCAGGAAATATTTTAAATGATAGGGAAGATATTCTCCAGGCTTTCTTGCTCTTTTATAAAAATCTATATGCGCCTAGGGAAATGTAGGATGGGAAGGAACTGAGGAGCATTTTAGATAGTTTGCAGCTACCTGTGCTATCAGTAGAAGCTAGTGATTGATTAGCGGCACCTCTAAAAAAGGAAGAGATAGCCATCACTGTTGGGTCATTTCCAACAGGTAAAGCTCCTGGCCCGATGGAATCCCAATAGAGTGGTATCATCATTATGTGGAGACTTTGGTGCGAGACTTTTAGAGCTTTATATCCACTGTTTTCAGTCGGGTTTTCTACCACCGTCTTTTTACGAGGCACATATAGTACTATTAGCTAAACCAGATAAAGATCCACTACAATGTTCATCATATAGACATAGACCTATATCATTGTTAAATGTAGACCTAAAAATATTAACAAAAGTGTTGGTAAATAGACTCAAGGTGATCTTACAACATATTATCTCTCCTGACTAAACAGGCTTTATGCCAAAAAAGGCGACGGACATAAATCTGCGTAGAGTATTCACCCATATTCAGTTGGATAGGGATAGCTCCAGTGGTGGGGTTCTGGTCTTCTTGGATCTGGAGAAGGCTTTTGACTCCATTGACAGGAATTATATGTCCATGGTGTTGACTTTGGGCCACACTTCAGGAAGTGGATTGACATCCTCTATAAATCACCAACTGCAGCAATTAAAGTAAATGGTTTGCTCTCTGAGTTTTTCTCAATAGGTAGAGGCACCCGACAAGGTTGTCCCCTGTCCTCAAGTTTATTTACTATTTTGATAGAACCTTTGGCGGCAGAACTTCAGATAAGGTAAGGGGGATAGAGGTTGGTAGTTTGAATGAAAAAATCGCTCTGTATGCCAATGATATGGTCTTATTTCTACGGGACTCAGAGGCCTCCTTATCATCGGCATTTGAGATATTAAATGCGTTTGCAAAATTCTCAGGCCTAAAAGTAAACTGGGGTAAATCTCAGATTATCCCTCTAATGACGCCATCGCCATGCTGTAGGGTTCCAACTGGATGTCCGTTACAGCACATAGACAGTATTAAATATCTCGGCATATATATATATCTAACAAGGTGTCAGATTTCATCCCACTCAATGTCAAACCATTGTTATCAAAATTCAAACCTAGGCTGCATGCCTGGCAGAACTTGCCGCTGTCACTTGTAGGAAGGGTGAATTTGGTGAAAATGACATTTTTGCTATTATTTTTGTATGTATTTCGAAATGCACCTGTATGGATACTGAGGCACACATTCAAAAAATAGACCAGCTGGTCACAACATTTATATGGCAGGGACGTCGCCCGAGGATTAAACTCGATGTGCTGAAATTGCCATGGAAACAGGGAGGTATGGCGGTCCCTAATTTCTATCAGTATTTTTTGGTGGGCCAGATGGTCTTTGCGCATAGGTGGATTAAGCCTAGGGAAGATGATGTTGCAACAACATTAGATGCATCGATTATTTTCTTTTATGAGGCACTGAGACATGTATTACTACGTGGAAATAGGGCCCCATACAAACTTGCAAAATCTATATGTGCAGTGGGTAAAGCCTGGGCAGTGGCAAATAAGGCAAAAGTTGGAAATAACTTTTCACCTCATACACCATTATTGAGGAACCCCAATCTATCACACTTTATGGAGTATCCAGATCCAAGTCTATGGACCAGATATGGCATCAAGGTTCTCAATGATATAGTAAACAATGGGAAGCTCATAACATTTGACGATTTGAAACTAAAATTTAAACTTCCTAATAGTTATTTGTTTCGGTATCTGCAGCTTAGGCATGCATATAACGCCCAATTTGGTAGTAGTGTGCTTACGTTGCAGATAGACGATTTAGAAACTCTTTTAAGAAAGGAAACTATAGAAAAGGTCCTGTCCACCATTTACAAAGTGTTGTTTGTGGAGGTGGATCGGCTTCTTTCCCACTGTAAATCAGCATGAGAGGCAGTATGCCCACAGATTGTGATAACTGGGAAGATTACCAGGTTGGTCTCAGTCTCTTTCTCTTCATAAATTTTGACCAAAAATGATATTGCTACATTTCTTTGGTAAAAATAACCCAAATCGGAGTTTATTTGGTGTTGGCGGACAGACAGATGTTTTGGGGACTGTGACAGATGTGACGGGGACAGACAGATGTGTTGTGTATGGTGACAGATGTGACGGGGACATACAGATGTTTTGTGTATGGTGACAGATGTGACGGGGACATACAGATGTTTTGGGACTGTGACAGATGTTTTGTGTATGGTGACAGATGTGATGGGGGACATACAGATGTTTTGGGGACTGTTTTATGGGGACACTTATGTGTATGGGGACAGGGGTATCAGTGGTGCTTGGTGCACTGTGTGGGGGGCGATCTGTGAGAGCTCTTTGCATGAAATCATCATCATGCAGAGAGCTGTCACATAGCTGCAGATTCCCCCCCCCCCCCGCACTGAGCTCTCACTGAGCTCGGCGGGGGGAGAACTGTCACAGAGACGTTCGTCTCTGTTTACAATGTGACGGCTGTGATTGGACACAGCCGTCACATGATCGGGAGGGCCAATCACTGCGCCCATATCCCGATCTCTGCTCAGCTGGATACTGTGATCATAATGATCACAGGATCCAGCCGCAGCACGCCGCGTGGCCGCGCTGCGAGCTCCCGTTCTGCAGGACGCTCATACACGTCCTGTCAGAACGGGGAAGCTCCCACCCGGCCGTATTTATATAGTGGCCGGGTGGGAGGTGGTTAAATGGGGCAGACCCATCAGTCAGTACGTGTAGGTGTGTGCACACATACTGTTCCACCATGTTGCTGAAATGCTGCCTCCTGCTAAGACCTTGCCTACCAGCTGATGGTGTTGTTTGTTGTGGCGGGCTGCTGACAAAGCTTTGCCACATTTCGGCCACGCTAACCCTGCCTTCTGAGGTGCTGGCGGTGCCACAGCTGCGTTGGCGGCCTCTTCCTCCTCCTCCCCCTCTGCCTTTGCCTTGTGCTTCCACTGAACCCCCGGTGTCATTAGGGAATGCCCTCAGCAGCGCGTCTACCAGTGTGCGCTTGTAGTCGCGCATCTTCCTCTCACGCTCCAGTGAGGGAATTAAGGATGGCACGTTGTCCTTGTAACGGGGATCCAGCAGGGTGGCCACCCAGTAATCAGAACAAGTTACAATGTGGGCAACTCGGCTGTCGTTGTGCAGGCACTGCAGCATGTAGTCGGACATGTGTGCCAGGCTGCCCAGAGGCAAAGACAAGCTGTCCTCTGTGGGAGGTGTATCATCTGTGTCCTCCGTATCCCCCCAGCCACGCTCCAGTGATGCCCACAAGCTGCATTGGGTGCCACCCTGCTGCAGTTCCTCCTCCTCCTCCTCATGATCTTCCTCGTCCTCCTCATCCTCCAGAACTGTTTCTTGGCTTGAATATTTTTTACCTGGCCTATGCTGGTGCAGGAACCCACCCTCCGAGCCACTTGTGAATGACTGGCCTGATAACCGTGGAAATGAGCCCTCTTCCTCTTCCTTCTCCTCATCCTCCTGTGCCACATCCTCTTCCACCATGGCCCAAAGTGTTTTTTCAAGGAGATATAGAAGTGGGATAGTAACGCTGAGAACAGCGTTATCGGCACTGGCCATGTTGGTGGAGTACTCGAAACACCGCAATACGGTACACAGGTCTCACATGGAGGCCCACTCGTTGGTGGTGAAGTGGTGCTGTTCCGCAGAGCGACTGACCCGTGCGTACTGCAGCTGAAACTCCCCTATTGCCTGCTGCTACTCACACAGTCTCTCCAGCATGTGCAAGGTGGAGTTCCACCTTGTGGGCACGTCGCATAGGAGGCGGTGAGCGGGAAGGCCGAAGTTCCGCTGCAGCGCAGACAGGCGAGCAGCAGCAGGGTGAGAACGCCGAAAGTGTGCACAGACGGCCCGGACATTCTGCAGCAGCTCTGACATATTCAGGTAGTTTTTTTAGAAATTTCTGTACCACCAAATTTAGCACATGCGCCAGGCAAGGGATGCGCGTCAAACCGGCTCGGCCCGCTACGAGATTTCGCCCATTGTCGCACACCACCAGGCCGGGCTTGAGGCTCAGTGGCAACAACCACTCATCGGTCTGTTGTTCAATGCCCGTCCACAGCTCCTGCGCAGTGTGGGGTTTATCCCCCAAACATATCAGTTTTAAAACAGCCTGCTGACGTTTCCCCTGGATGTGCTGAAGTTGGTGGTGAAGGTGTTACGCTGAGCGGATGAGGAAGTAGTAGAGGAGGAGGAAGCACAGTAGGAGGAGGAGGCAACAGGAGGCAACAGTGGAGGTATGTCTGCTGGGTCTGGTAGTGGTACTAGTTCCTAAGATTGCGACACGCACCCTGCTAACTATTCTATTGTATTATGTAAGGAAGTCAATTGTGCTCTCATGGAAAAATCCTACTCCTTCAACGGTCGGAAATTGAAAGGAGTTGGTGAATAGGGCTCTTCCACTATACAGGTCAACATACATAAGCAGGGGAACTCCAAATAAATTTGATAAAGTGTGGGGATGCTGGGTAAACAGTATCCAGACGGTGTCAGATTAAATAGAAAGAGCTGCTCCAGCATGGATATGATAAGGAAAGAACGGAGAAAGAGGAACGAACAGGAGACTAAGAAAGGAGAGGGGTTAAGAGGGGGAATTAACATCGCTAGATAAGTGTTGATGAGGAGGGGAGAGGAAACAATAGTGAGGTTGTGTGGATGTTTATATGGTTGATGGGTATGGATGTTACATGGATGTAGAGCTAGAGGGGGAGCACATGGCTCTAATACGTGCACCTGTGAGGGTTTTTTGTTTTTTTCTGTCATTTATTAGGTTTGTTTTGCTCTCTCTAAGTGTGTGACTGATCTATGTGTAAATTGTAAATGAAAAATCAAAAATAAAAGTTTAAAAAAAAAACCCATCAAAAGGTCAAACCTGAACTCAAAAAAATAGATTTGCGGTCTTAAAATCCTCCAGATATGCTTATGAGGGAAGTGAAAAAATACAGGGCCTACGTGACTGGGTGGATGGGAACCAGACAATGTGGAGTTAATAGTTGAAAAAAAAAGTAGAAATATAGTGGCACTTCTGGATTGATCCAGAAGTAGACTGAAAGGGAGGAGCTTGAAAGGTAGGCTGAAGAGAGAAGAAATGAAGCTCCAATCAGAGATCTGCAGATGTGGTGTTTTGCAGCCAGGAGCTTAACATACTGTAGCTAACTGGTGGCACAGACACAAGGCTTTGGTGTGATTATTTGGTGCCTTCAAGGACCTGATAGAAGGCATGTTATGTTATGTTGTGTTGTTTAAATGGATGTGTGTTATTTATATAAAAAAAAAAAGGCTGTGATGGTCATTTTAAAACCACTTTATGTTTTCTTTTGAGGGGAGGGGGGTTATGGAAAAGTGGTCTGATTAGAGTGATAAGGAAGGTGACTTCTGGCCTATCCTGATCATAAAAAAAAGGTGTACACTTCCAGTTGCTAGGCACTCCTTTCAAATAATAGAAAAAAGATCCTTGTGCTATTACTGAGTGACACAGAAAAATATATAATGGATATCACCCAACAAAAAATAAACACAAAAATAAAAAACAAAAGACACAGAGCAGCTATCACTCAACAGTGCAATCACCACACTAGACAAACAGGTATAAGGAGAAAGTAGAGAGACACTCCAGTAGTGTAAAAGTGCAGGTTAACAATACACAACAAAAATACATTCAAATCATCATATCATGTGCAAATAGTGTAAAATATGCCAAAAACACTGTAACAAACAAAATATAATGACAAATATCTCAGTATTCATATGAATTATCAAATCATGTGAAAATTACATATACGGTATCTCACAAAAGTGAGTACACCCTCACATTTTTGTAAATATTTTATTATATCTTTTCATGTGACAACATTAACGAAATTACACTTTGCTACAGTGTAAAGTAGTGAGTGTACAGCTTGTATAACAGTGTACATTTGCTGTCCCCTCAAAATAACTTAACACACAGGCATGTCTAAACCACTGGCAACAAAAGTGAGTACAACCCTAAGTGAAATGTTCAAATTGGACCCAATTAGCCATTTTCCCTCTCCGTTGTCATGTGACTCGTTAGTGTTACAAGGTCTCAGGTGTGAATGGGGAACAGGTGTGTTAAATTTGGTGTTATCACTCTCACTCTCTCATACTGGTCACTGGGAGTTCAACATGGCACCTTATGGCAAAGAACTATCTGATGATCTAAAAAAAAAAGAATTGTTGCTCTACATAAAGATGGCCTAGACTATAAGAAGTTTGCCAAGACCCTGAAATTGAGTTGCAGCAGGGTGGCCAAGACCATACAGCATTTTAACAGGACAGGTTCCACTTCAGAACAGGCCTCACCATGCTCCACCAAAGAAGTTGAGTGTACGTGCAGAGGTTGTCTTTGGGAAATAGATGTATGAGTGCTGCCAGCATTGCTGCAGAGGTTGAAGGGGTGGGGGGTCAGCTTGTCAGTGCTCAGACCATACGCCGCACACTGCTTCAAATTGGACTGCATGGCTGTTGTCCCAGAAGGTAGCCTCTTCTAAAGAAGACAAACAGACTGAGGACACGGATTGCTGGAACCATGTCCTGTGGTCTGATGAGACCAAGATAAACTTATTTGGTTCAGATGGTGTCAAGCATGTGTGGCAGCAACAAGGTGAGGAGTACAAAGACAAGTGTGTCTTGCCTACAGTCAAGCATGGTGGTGGAAGTGTCATGGTCTGGGGCTGCATGAGTGCTGCCTGCACTGGGGAGCTACAGTTCATTGAGGGAACCATGAATGTCAACAAGTGCTGTGACATACTGAATCAGAGCATGACCCCCTCTATTCGGAGACTGGGCCACAGGGCAGTATTCCAACATGATAACGACCCCAAACACACCTCCAAGACAACCACTGTCTTGTTAGGAAGCTGAGGGTAAGGGTGATGGACTGACCAAGCATGTATACAGACCTAAACCCTTTTGATCATCTGTGGGGCATCCTCAAATGGAGGGTGGAGGAGCACAAGGTTTCTAACATCTACCAGCTCCGTGATGTCATCATGGAGGTGTGGAAGAGGACTCCAGTGGCAACCTGTGAAGCTCTGGTGAACTCCATGCCCATGAGGGTTAAGGCAGTGCTGGAAAATAATGGTGGCCACACAAAATATTGACACTTTGGGCCCAATTTAGACATTTTCACTTAGGTGTTGATTCCGGCACGTCATTTCCACTCAATGCAACGCAGGTGGACTGCAATCAGCGTCCCCTGCACTGTTTCCATGCTTGTAAGCAGCATTTTTTATCATTGATGTTTTTAACTTTGTAACCTTCCCAATAAACGAACGTACTTCACCATTTGGCCCCTATCTCTTCTTTCCTCTAACCGGATTACATTGGTGTGAGTGACCCGATGCCCAGCTGCTATTGATTTTTGGGACATTATAGGAGGACACCATCTCTACAATGCCATATCCATGATCATAGAGCGAGTTTGATTTCTGTAATGGAAATCATATCCATCTGGTGATTAGGATGAGCCCCTGGTGCTTGGTGAAGGTTCACAACTGTCACACTGGATTTGATAATAGGAGAACCACTACATGGGACATTCCAAGTTTGTTTAACCCCTTTCAGACTCTGTTTTTCTAAGCAGACAAGATATCCTGGGACTGGAATATCTGTTCACAATTTTTGCACAAAAACTCTTTTTTTTTTTTGCACTTTCTTTTTTGCACTATTATTGCACTTTATAATGCTCTGACATATTATATATCCTAATTCTTTTGTTTGTATAGCATACTCATCAACATAGAGTTGGGTAGCTTTCTCAGAACTTATGAACTCTATGCTAATTGATTATGTGCTAGCATTTGCAAGATTTATTTTGCCTACACAAGTTATTGTTACTTCTGGACATCCTTTGGATGTTATTATTTTTTTGTTGCACTTTATTTGTTTAACCACTTGCTGACCGCCCGCCGCAGCGTGACGGCGGCAAGATGGCTCGTTATTGTGAAACGCCGTCACCTGATGGCAGCCGGGGGGGGGGGCCAGGGAGCGAGTAGGGCGGACTCGATCGCCGCCGGCTACCCGCAATGGCCCCGCCGCAGTGAAAGAACGGAGGTCCTTGTATGTAAACACGGATCTCCATTCTGACAGATGATCCGTGATTCCGTGATCACTCCTCTCCCCCTGCCAGCCCACATACAGTTTGAACACAGTGAGGGAACACAGTTAACCCTTCAGCTTAACCCCTCCAGGTTAACCCCTTCACTGCCAATGGAATTTACACAGTAATCAATGCATTTTTATAGCACTGATCGCTGTATAAATGCCAATGGTCCCAAAAAAGTGTCAAAATGGTCCGACATATCTGCTGCAATATCACAATATGTACCGCTAAAAATCACAGATCACTGCCATTACTAGTAAAAAATAAAAACCCCAGAAATGAATTCTCAATTTATAGCGGCGATCAAAAATGACGCAGAGGGGCTCAAATACCGCCAAAAGAAAGCTTTATTTGTGGGGAAAAAAGGACGCAAATTTAATTTGGGTACAACGTCCCGCAACCGCGCAATTGTCAGTTAAAGCAACGTAGTGCCGAATCGCAAAAAGTGCTCTGGTCCTAAAGTGTGAAATTCTTCCGGGGCTGAAGTGGTTAATATGCACATTGCACCTTTGTTCTGGCTCCCCAATTAGGATATGTACCATGTCTTGCACTCATACTATTGGGTGTGAAGTAATATTGTATCATATACCCTTTTGGCGCGGCAGTGCATAGATTGGTGCACATTATACATTTTTTTATTTTTACTTTCAAGAGACATCTTTGAGACGTATGAAATTCTATTGTTAGAATGTGTGTTAGCGCGGTCTAATATTCAATTTGTTTGGGTTAACATCAGTTTCACAAGCAGCTTCACACATAACTACATATACATTTTTTCTGTTGCGCAGTTACACACTTCACCTCAAATTCATTCGTTTAGGCTGTTATATATTCTTCAACATAATTGTGGTAAAAAAAAAATCACCCCCTAGCCGCGCCTGTGCGAATCGCCGTTTATAAACAGCGATTCACGCTATACTGCCGCTCTGCAGCAGTAAATGTACACGAGACGGTCATTAACCGGTTAATCTCCTCAAGAGACAATAAATTCAGTTCCTCTAATCCATCCTTATAGCTGAGCTCCTGTATGCCTCTTATTAGTTTGGTTGCCCTTCTCTGCACTTTCTTCAGTTCCCTGATATCCTTTTTGAGAACTGGTGCCCAAAACTGAACTGCATATTCCAGATGAGGTCTTACTAATGATTGGGATGTGGCAAAATTATGTCTTTCTCTCTCTCTCTCTCTCTGGAGTCCATACCTCTCTTAATACAAGAAAGGAATTTGCTCGCTTTGGAAACCACAGCTTGGCATTGCTATTAAGCTTATGATCTACCAAAACCCCTAGATCCTTCTCCCCCATTGATTCCCCCAGTTGTACTCCCCCTGGTATGTATGACGCATGCATATTCTTACCTACTAAGTGCATAACTTTATATTTATCAACAAAAAACCTAATTTGCCACATAGTTGCCCAATTAACCACTTGCCGACCAGCCACAAACAAAGTAAACAAACGGATCTCCATACTGACAGGGAAGTGGAGAAAGATTGCTGCTCCCAGTGATTGGGAGCAGCTTTCTCTTTCGACCCCCAGTCACTACACTCCCCCCCCCCCACATTTAGAAACGCGTACCTAGGGAACACTTAAACCCTTGATCGCCCCCTAGTGTTAACCCCTTCACTGCCAATGACATTTATACAGTAATTAGTGGCTATTTTTAGCTCTGATTGCTGTATAAATGTCACTGGTCTCAAAAAAGTGTAAAAAATGTCCGTTCTGTCCACCGCAATATCGCAGTCCCAATAAAAATCGCAGATCACCTCCATAACATAGTTACATAGTGAGTGAGGTTGAAAAAAGACATAAGTCCATCAAGTCCAACCTATGTGTGTGCTTTTATGTCAGTATTACATTGTATATCCCTCAATGTTGTGGTCCCTTAAGTGTGCATCTAGTAGTTTTTTTAAATTATCTATACTCCCAGCAGAAACCACTGCTTGTGGAAAAGAATTCCACATTCTCACTGCTCTTACCGTAAAGAAACCTCTACGCATTTTAAGGTTATTTCCTCTATTCTTTGTGAATGGCCGCATGTCTTTGTGTACCCCCTTGCGCTGAATAGTTTTGTCCCTATAGTGGGGTCACCAGTACAGTATTTGTACATTAAAATCATATCCCCTCTCAAGCGTCTCTTCTCCAGAGAGAATAAGTTCAGTGCTTGTAATCTTTCCTCATAACTAAGGTCTTCCAATCCCTTAATTAGCTTTGTGGCCCTTCTCTGAACCCTTTCCAATACCTGGACATCCTTCCTGAGGACTGGTGCCCAGAACTGGACGGCATACTCCAGGTGCGGCCTTACCAGAGACTTGTATAGTGGGAGAATTATTGAGTTATCCCTGAAGTTAATCCCTTTCTTGATGCATGCCAACACTTTGTTAGCTTTGCTTGCAGTAGCTTGGCATTGCATGCCACTGCTGAGCCTGTTCTCTACTAGGACCCCTAGGTCTTTTTCCATGCTAGTTTCCCCCAGGGGCTCTCCCCCTACTGAGTAGTTTGCGTTCATGTTCTTGGTACCCAAATGCATTATCTTACATTTTTCTACGTTAAATCTCATTTGCCATTTGTCTGCCCACCCCATTAATTTATTCAGATCTTCTTGCAAGGTTTCCACATCCTGTGGAGAGTTTATTGCCCTGCTTATCTTGGTATCATCCGCAAATATTGAGATTGAGCTCTTCACCCCGTCCTCCAAATCATTTATAAATAAATTGAAAAGGATTGGTCCCAGGACAGAACCTTGGGGAACCCCACTTTCTACACCGGACCATTCTGATTATTCCCCATTTATCACCACCCTCTGTACTCTCCCCTGCAGCCAGTTTTCAATCCAGGTGCTCACCCTTTGATCCATGTTGAGGGATCTTAGTTTGTACAGTAAACATTTATGGGGAACTGTATCAGATGCATTTGCAAAGTCCAGATACACCACGTCTACAGGCCTTCCTTTATCTAGATGGCAGCTCCCCTCCTCATAGAAGGTTAATAGATTGGTTTGGCAAGAACGATTCTTCATGAAACCATGTTGATTACCACTAATGATATCGTTCTCGTTACAATAATCACGTATATAATCCCTTATTATTCCCTCCAAGAGCTTGCAAATTATTGATGTTAAGCTAACTGGTCTGTAGTTCCCAGGGATATATCTTGGTCCTTTTTTATATATTGGTACCACATTGGCTTTCCTCCAGTCAGCTGGTATCATACCAGTCAGAAAACTGCTCTTAAAGATTAGGTACAAGGGTCTGGCAATAATTTGGCGAAGTTCCTTAAGGACCCTTGGGTGTAAGCCATCTGTGCCTGGTGACTTATTAGTGTTCAGTTTTTCAAGCCTATTCCTGATTTTATCCTTAGTCAGCCACAAGGGTGCTTCCTGTGATGTGTCATGAGGACCAGCATTGTAGTTCTGAGTAATTGATCCCCCAGTTTCCTTTGTGAATACTGAGGAGAAAAATGAGTTTAACACCTTTGCCATTTCTCCATCCTCTGTAACCAAAATACCGTCATCACTCTTTATTGGGCCAATATGATCTGACCCCCCCTCTCTTACTATTTATATACTTAAAGAATTTCTTGGGATTCTTTTTACTTTCCTCAGCTATGTGTCTTTCATGTTCAATCTTAGCTGCTCTGATTGCACCTTTGCATTCCTTATTGCGTGTTTTGTAGTACTGAAAATC
The DNA here is from genome assembly GCA_018402905.1 of Glandirana rugosa. Lineage (NCBI taxonomy): Eukaryota > Metazoa > Chordata > Amphibia > Anura > Ranidae > Glandirana > Glandirana rugosa. Next base: position 649,977 of record BLSH010385715.1, on the reverse strand, counting down.
TGACTGAGACCCCTCCTCCTTGTATTTTTTGAAGGCCTTCTTTTTTGCTTTTATGTGTGCCTTTATGTCGGAGTTAAGCCATCCTGGTCTTTGGTTAGCTCTTTTAATTTTATTTCCTGTTGGGATACACTGGCTAACACCTTTGTTTAGTATGTTCTTGAAACACTCCCATTTTTCCTCCGCATTCATTGTTCCTAGAATTTTATCTCAGTTAACAACTTCCAGCAAGGAGCGTAGTTTCTGGAAGTTGGCTCTTTTAAAATTCAGCGTCTTCGTATTTCCCTTAGGTTTCCTAGATGTGTAATTTATACTAAAACAAATTGACCTGTGATCGCTATTTCCTATATTGCCCCTCACTTCCATGTCTGTGATCAGGTCTGTGTTGTTAGTAATCAGAAGGTCCAATAATGCTTTTTCTCTTGTTGGTACATTTACCATCTGACCCATGAAATTATCCTGCAGGACATTTAGGAAATGGCAAGCCTTAGCTGAACGTGCAGTACCTTCCTCCCAGTCAATATCTGGTTAATTAAAATCTCCCATTATAATAACACTTCCCATCCTAGCCGCTATTCCAAATTGTGACAGGAGATCCGCCTCCCCCTCCTCCCTTTGATTTGGGGGTCTATAGCATATTCCCAGTATTACTTTCCCCCTGGTATCTTCCCTTTGTAGCTCTACCCATAAGGATTCAACTTCCTCCCCGGATCCACTAGTAATGTTATCTCTCACATTAATTTTTATGTCATTTTTTATATATAGGCATACCCTTCCCCCCTTTTTGCCCTCCCTATCCCTGCGATATAGAGAATACCCCTGAATGGTAGCCAGCCAATCATGAGAGCTGTTGAACCAAGTCTCCGAAATTCCCACAAAGTCTAATTCCTCCTCATACATTAGCAGTTCTAGTTCTCCCATCTTGTCTGCCAGACTCCTGGCATTAGTGAACAAGCCATACAGTTTTGTCTGGACACCTACTGTTTCCTTGCTGGGTATTCCTTGTCTGCGTATTGGACTTGTTACACTACTGGCCTCGGGTTTAGCCTCCTTGTCCGGCCTATCACTCCTTCCCCCAATACTACCCGCTGGACTCTCTTCCACTCTGGCTATTTCTAAGTCTGGTCCCTCCCCCCCCGTTGCCTAGTTTAAAAGCTCCTCTAACTTTTCGGCCATCCTTATTCCCAGCCGGTCTGCACCTTCCCCATTTAGGTGCAGCCCATCCTTTCTATAGAGCTTGTAGCCGATTGAGAAATCGGCCCAGTTCTCCAGGAACCCGAAACCCTCCTTTCTACACCAGCTCCTCAGCCACTTGTTAACTTCCCTAATCTCCCTCATCTGCCTCTCTGGTGTGGCTTGAGGTACCGGTAGTATTTCTGAGAATACTACCTTGGAGGTCCTAAGCCTCAATTTTGCTCCTAGGTGCCTGAAATCTTTTTTTAGGACACTCCACCTACCTCTAACTTTGTCATTGGTGCCAAATGCACCATGACAGCCGGGTCTTCCCCAGCCCCTCCCAGCAATCTGTCCACCCGATCCGTGATGTCCCGAACCCGAGCGCCTGGTAAACAGTTTACTGTTTGGTGCTTCAGGTCTTTGTGACAGATTGGCCTCTCTGTGTTCCTAAGAATGGAGTCCCCTACCACAACAATCTGTCTTACCTTTCGCCTGACTTCATCCCCACCCTCGCTGGAGGAGTTACTCCCCTGGCAGCTAGGGGCGCCACTCTGCTCCAGCGATGCTGATTCCTGGCTGGTTTCCGCAATATCACACAAAGTGGTGTACCTATTGGGGTGCTCCAGCCCAGGATCGGCCTCCCTAACTCTTTCCCTTCCACCCTTCCTAACTGTCACCCGACTACTCTGCTCTGGTGCCTGCACCTCTATGTATCCACCCGCCTCTGTGCTGGCCCCTGCCGGCACCTGCCGAGTACGATCCCAACTTTCCTTACGTTTTTTACTTCCTTTTTACTAGTAAAAAAAATAAAAAATCTATTCCCATAGTTTATAAACACAATAACTTTTGCTCAACCCAATCAATGTACGCCTATTGCGATTTCTTTACCAAAAATATGTAGAAGAATGTATATCGGCCTATATTATAAATAAATTAGTTTTTTTATTTTTTTGGATATGTATTATAAAAAAAAGTAAAAAAAAATAGATTTTTTTTCAAAATTGTGGCTTTTTGTTTGTTTATAGCACAAAAAATAAAAACTGCAGAGGTTATCAAATACCACCAAAAGAAAGCTGTATTTGTGGGAAAAAAAGGACATCGCTTTTGTTTGGGTACAGCGTCGCAAAAAAAAAAAAATAATAAACATGTCTATACTTATCTGCTCCTGAACATCCTCTTCTTGGGTTCCCCAGCAGCGCTCCTGGCACCTCCTTCCTGTCCAGTGCCCATGGGAAGCCACTTCTCTTGGGGGCACTTGTGCATGCTCACTCCCTGCCCCCCTGCTGCATCAATTAACACAGACAGCAAGACTCGACACCGAATCCTGCTCCCTGGTCACTGGCTTTGATTGACAGCAATGGTAGCTAAAGCCAGTGAAACACCGAAGTCAGGGGAGAAAAGAGTTGCAGACGTGCATAGCGCTGGGTCAAATGAGGGCTCAGGTAAGTAAAAGGGGAGGTGAGGGGGCAATACTAATGCCTAAACATTTTAGCCTTAATGCAGGGAATGCATTAAGGTAAAAAATATTTAGATTTAGAACCATCTTAAATTCTAATTGAGAAAGTATAAAAATAATAAGAGTCCCGAAAAGCTGTTTGTATAAAGTATTAGTGTAGCCATGTGCCCCCTCAGTGGTGGCTGATAGTTGTGGTTCACCTTCTGGCTGCCCTCAATCCCACCATATCTCACACACCCGGAGTCACTGAACAGGCCAGCTCTTGTTTTTGTTTGTTTTATTTAGGGGATTAATTTGGATGGGGGAAAGGGGTGACTGTGAAATGCCCCAAAGAATTACTTTACACAGGACCAACTATATACCCGACTGTATATACATCTCTACGTCCTCCAGCACTTCACTTGCAGACTGTTACTCCTCTCACTTCTCTCCAGCACTTCACTTGCAGACTGTTACTCCTTACCTGAAGGGAAATTTATAAATCTCACTAACTCCTTTCTCTTCACCGCAGCTTGCACATGATGAAGCCTGCACTCGATCAGCAGGGCCTCCGGACCACCCATTACAGGCCAGGGTCAAGGACCCCTCAAGTGTAGCTTAGTATGTTGGTATGTTGGTGCTAGCTGGGCCTTTGATGGACTACAACTTCCAGCCCATCCCTCTTCCAGGCCACACCGGTCTACTTTTTTCTCTCAATGAGACTCCTTCCCCTGACTGGCTCCTGAGACCTCCACAGACTGTCCACTATTCCTCTCCCAGCCTGCTCCAGGCTTTCTCCTCCAGCTCCCAGGGTCTGTCACTCACCGACTCCAGTGGATACTTTAAAGTGTCCTCAGTAGCACCTCTACTGTTTTCCTGCTCCCTTGTGCTGCTCCAGGAATCAACTCCACTCCTGGCTGCACCCGAGTCTCCAGGCCTCAAGATCACCCCCCAGACTGGGGGCTCCCTCCCAGGTGAGGCCTTCACAGCACCTCTGCTATATTTTCATCACTTCCACCCAAACTCTCCTCCCACCTGCTGGCAGATCACTGTATTTAAGGAGGCCTGCCCCCTGCCAATCCAGATTGGGGATTGGTCAGGGCTCCTTAACATACACAGCAAGTGACACCTTCTCATCCACCCCCCCCTTCCAGCACTTTCTGGAACCACGGGGAAGAGTATCCAAGGGGTGTCCCTCCCTGCAATCTCTAGCCTACACTGAGCCACTCCCCTGCCCAGATCAAAACATTCAGGCCTGCAATTTATATCAGGTCTGACTAAATTTTGCGTCTCCTAGCAAAAAGACCTCTGCAACTACTATACCCACCCCCTCCACCCCTCCACCCCCTCCACCCCTCCACCCCAAACATCAGCTGGTCCCAAGCTGCAATTTACAAAAATACCTCCTGAGCCCAGGAGCAGGGCATCCCAAAGTCAAAAGAGGGAGGGGACAAGGGAACAAACTTGGAAGGGGACATACAAAACTACAAATAATTTAGGTACAAAAATATATCACTGCCATCTCTGTAAGTTATTTACACTATACAGTTTATTACACTTCTAACTACAGATTCCTGCAGCTAACCACATGCAGAACACTATACATTCCTGAGTCAGAGCACGTCCCCCTAGAGAGAAGTACTCCACCCACCTGATTTGTAATAGAAAGTTGGTTTGGCTTGACTCTCGACGGATCGGGATGAACAGCCATTCCATCCCAAGAATCCTAAGAAATGGGAAATACAACTGACTAAAACTAACTAAACAACATGTTCATTGAGAGGGGGTTATAAACCTCCCAATAGAGCAGCACAATCATATACATATTATTTTTTTTTTCTTTAAAGTTCCTGGTGAGAGGGGCCCCTCCCCAGACAACAGGTTTTAAAGAAGTTTGAAAGGCCAGAACACACCTCACCCCAGCGTTCTTTCAAGGAGCCAAGTCTTTGCCCTTGGATGCAGGGTGGCAGGCTGGCATGTTCTGAGCAAGGTTAGGGGAGAAACAAAAACACAACCCCTGCAGTCTTCCGGCAGAATCTGGTATTTCCTTGACTCCTACACAGAAAGCTGTGGTCTTCCAACAGTTTTTCTCAAATGTAGAAGCATGGGTCAGGCAGCCTCATCCTGCTTTCTCCCTTTCCCCTAACTGAAATGGAGTAGCTCCTTGCAGGCTGGTTTGGCTTCACTACAAGGATCTTGTCTCCATAAATGGCACGTCCCAGTTCCCATTCCTGCTTCAACTCCACAAAGCGATTCCAGGCATCACAGTCCTCTCTCAGGGGTTTGGGTATATGCAAGTATTCCCATATCATTTAGTCCTCCCACTATCCTCTGGAGCTCTCTACGACATCCATGATATGGGGAGGGACATATGGAAAGTCTAGGCCCCACTCCAAGGCAACTTTGCGTTGTAACTCCCATTGGAACCGGGAAAGCCTGGGTAACTCCTTTACCTTCCCTTTCCTCGGCAGGATCAAAGTGCAAAGCAATCTGACCACTTGTGACCGGAAGGTAGTTGCTCTGGTCTGGGTAGTGCAGGGCCTATTTAGGAACAGCTGACTAAGGGTGATAGGGGTTCCTACAGATCTGTTTGCGTCTGGTTCAGAGTCTGGTCCTCTCCCGTCCTCTGGTGCAGTGTCCATCCCATGGGACTCTCCTGTCTCCCACTCTTCCTCATCGGGACACTCATCAGGGAACGACCATTCTACAAGTCTTTCCAGGGAACCAAACTTGGCTTGCAATCTGGGGGATCCCCAATCAAGTAGTCTGTCTTTCTGCTCCTCCTCCAGCTCACCAGAGGGCACACCCTCCCTTGCATTAACTCCGCTGGACAGGGAACAGTTATGGGCAGACTTGTGGCTGGTGGGTCTGGAGGCTCTAGTTCCTGTTGACAGTACTTACAGGTCCTAGGTCCCCGGCCGGGCCTTCAGCCATGACAGCTTCTTCTTTCATTCCCTCTTTGGTGTTCGCGGGGGAGTCACCGGGATGCAACTCCTCCCCGCCTTGACGTGGTGGCTCCAGGCCCGCTCAAGCCTTTCCGGGACTTCTCAGGCTGTGGCGCGCAGAGTCCTAACCACAGGTCCATGTTGAAGTAGCGTGGCTCCTGCTGGATGTCCATCCACCTCAAAAGTGGCTCGTAGCATTGGGCACACCTTGCCCATGCTTCCACTGTTGCTGTTGGCATCCGACATCCTGAGCAGAACAGACACAGTTTTTCCATCCCATTTACCACCCATGCCCCGGCATGTTGACCTACGGTGGTTGCCGGTGGCAAAGATGATTTTAGTAATGCCCCTGGTCCTCCTGTACGGGCCCACTCTAACACAGTCTCTCCCCTGCACTCCCACCTGCTTACCTCGATCACTCTTAGCAACAGGAGACCATCTCAGGCATACTTTATCATTGCAAGCAGGATTTTCGAGCACAAGTTCAATGTGCCCAGCATTAGCAGAGTGCTGGTCATGTTTTACATCCAGTGATGAATGTCAGGCCCTGGCATATTTGTGATCCATGGGCACATTCGCCCATCGTGGCTACCACTGGTAATGACACATGGTACAAAGTCACTGAATTGCAGGATTAGTATTTAAGTGTCCATCCCCAGCGCTGATTTGGAGCAGCTGGGTAAGCAGGCCGCAAATTAGTAACAGCTCCCGCTGGTTGCTATGGTCAACGGCACACTTATTTAGCACAGTTCAAGGGCAGAGCACACAAGTCCTTTTCCACAGTTAAGTCTGCATCGACAATAAAACAGACAATCAAATTCCCTTTCTCAGTTCTCTTGGGTTGCTATGGGTGACGACTGGCAGTATTACAGGTAAATCCCGTAAACAAGCCCCCAAATGTTGCCAAGTGCTCCCTTCAGGGGTGACTGATAGTTGTGGTTCACCTTCTGGCTGCCCTCAATCGCACCATATCTCACATACCTGGAGTCACTGAACAGGCCGGCTCTTGTTTTTGTTTGTTTTATTTAGGGGATTAACTTGGATGGGGAAAAGGGGTGACTGTGGGATGCCCCAAAGAATTACTTTACACAGGACCAACTATATACACAACTGTATATACATCTCTACGTCCTTCAGCACTTCACTTGCAGACTGTTATTTCTCTCACTTCATAGTTACATAGTTAGTCAGGTTGAAAAAAGACACAAGTCCATCTAGTTCAACCAAAAAAAATAATGTATATATATATATATATATATATATATATATATATATATATAAATAACCAAATAATCCCATATACAATCCTTCACCCACAGTTGATCCAGAGGAAGGCAAAAAACCCCAGCAAAGCGTGATCCAATTTGCTATAACGGGGGAAAAAATTCCTTCCCGATTCCCCGAGAGGCAATCGGATTCACCCTGGATCAACTTTACCTAAAAATGTTAGTACTCAGTTATATTATTTACATTAAAGCAGTAGTAAACCCGCTGCTAAAAAAAAAAAATAAAAAAAAATCCTGCAAGACAATAGCATAATATGTTAGTATGCATCGCATACTAACATATTATGAAATACTTACCTTAGAACGAGGCCCCCGATGCCCGAGTCGGTCAGCGCTAAGGACGCTGACATCTTTGTCCTCTTCTCTCTTCCGGGTACACGGCTCCGGCGCTGTGAGTGGCCGGAGCCGCGTGACGTCACTCCCGCGCATGCGCGCGGGAGCTCTTCGCTCCGGCAGCCAGCTCTGAGTTGCCGGCCGCCTCGGCTGGATCGTCGGAGCGCATGCGCCGCTAATGTCAGCGGCTGCATGCAGGGCGAATATCTCCTAAACCATGCAGGTTTAGGGGATATTCTTTTTACCTACAGGTAAGCCTTATTATAGGCTTACCTGTATGTAAAAATAGCTTTGCGGGTTTACTACCGCTTTAAGGAAAGAATCCAGGCCTTTTTTAAAGCAATCAACCGTGCTGGCCAAAACTACCTCTGGAGGGAGTCTATTCCACATTTTCACAGCTCTTACTGTGAAGAAACCTTTCCGTATTTGGAGATGAAATCTTTTTTCCTCTAGATGTAAAGAGTGCCCCCTTGTCCTTTGTGATGACCTTAAAGTAAATAACTCAACACCAAGTTCACTAAATGGACCACTTGTATATTTGTACATGTTGATCATATCCCCCCTTAATCTCCTCTTCTCAAGAGAGAATAAATTCAGATCCTCTCATCTTCCCTCATTTCTCTCCAGCACTTCACTTGCAGACTGTTACTCCTTACCTGAAGGGAAATGTATAAGGCTCACTTAACTCCTTTCTCTTCAATGCAGCTAGCACATGGTGAGGCCTGCACTCAATGAGCAGGGCCTCCGGACCACCCATTACAGGCCAGGGTCAAGGACCCCTCAAATGTAGCTTAGTACTTTGGTGCTAGCTGGGCCTTTGATGGGCTACAACTTCCAGCCCATCCCTCTAAGACCACACCGGCCTACTTTTCCTCTCAGTGACACTCCGTCCCCTGATTGGCTCCTGAGACCTCCACAGACTGTCCAATATTTGTCTCCCAGCCTGCTCCAGGCTTTCTCCTCCAGCTCCCAGGGTCTGTCACTCACCGACTCCAGTGGATACTTTAAAGGGTCCTCAGTAGCACCTCTGCTGTTCTCCTGCTCCCTTGTGCTGCTCCAGGAATCAACTGCATTCCTTGCTGCATCCGAGTCTCCAGGCCTCAAGGTCACCCCCCAGACTGGGGGCTCCCTCCCGGGTGAGGCCTCCACAGCACCTCTGCTACATCTTCATCACTTCCACCCGAACTCTCCTCCCACCTGCTGGCAAATCACTTTATTTAAGGAGGCCTGCCCCCTGCCAATCCAGATCTGGATCCAGATCCTTAACATACACAGCAAGTGACACCTCCTCATCCATCCCCCCTTCCAGCATTTTCTGGAACCACAGGGAGGAGTATCCAAGGGGTGTCCCTCCCTACAATCTCCAGCCTACTCTGAGTCACTCCCCTGCCCAGATCAAAACATTCAGGCCTGCAGTTTACATCAGGCCTGGCTAAATGTTGCCTCTCCTAGCAAAAAGACCTCTACAAAAAGGCCTACACTTTGGGGGAGCTACACTAGTATAACAATATATTTGGGCTGGTGCCAGGGAGTACATGCTGTTGCTTAAGTACCAGCAAAACTTTCACCAACACCCCTACAGCACCCCCTCCAGCCACTGGCACTGCATAAGAGCAAATTTCCAGTGTTTGTGACCCGTCACCATTCCTGGGCTCAGTGACTATGTGCTTTAAAAGCTTTTCCCCCTCCAGAGCTTGTTCCTGCTTTGGTGCCACATTGAAAGGAGGACTCTGCAACCTTCGAGTGCCTTCCTCCCTCACTTCAAAGTGATCTGTGACAAAGAGACAGCCAGGCTATCGACCACCATAAAACTTAATTAATAAAAGTTGTACTGTAAGCTCAACACAATTTTCAGTTTTTTGGGTGAAACACTGCTTAGGCAGCACAGACAGTGTAATGCTGATACTTTGATCTGGGACGGCAAAATTCGTAAAATAGGTATATTTATAGGTATACTGACCCATATGCTCTCTCACTTTCACAGTACTGACCTATAGGCTTTCTCACTCTCTTAAGCCTCGTACACACGGTTCGACGATCGTACGACCGAACGGCTCAAATCGTATGTTGGCTGTTGTATCTAGCATACTGACATGCACTACACGATCGTACGACCAAGCTGAACGTAGTGTCGTGTTATGAACGTATAAAGAGAAAGTTCAGGTGCATGTAATTAGTGTCTGGCCGTTCCTGACTTCTGAGCATGCGAGTTTTGCACAGTACAACTTTGTTGGACCTACTTCTCTGTACACACGATACAACGGTCGTAAGACCGCTTGTTGGTACTACCAAGTTTTCTAGTCTGCTCATACAACTTCTGTTGTACGACCGTCGTACGTCGGCTGTTCTAATCACATGTACTAATGATCGATTTCGCATACAACGGTCATTCGTACGACCTGTTGTATACGACCATCGAACCGTGTGTACGAGGCATTACACACAACAAAAACACACAGAGGAAAAAACACTTGTGACTGATTGAGGAAATCAGCAGAAATTGAGAAATGACAAGACTTGGAAGGTAGAGCAGCAGCAAAACAATACTCCATGTTTATGCAGAGTACACATGCACTGTCTGTTGGTATTAAATCTGATGGAGGCAAGCTGGCCAGCGATATTTTTTCAGATTTTTTTCTACCATCCACGCTCTGCACAGTATGCCAATGCAAAACAGGAGCAATAAGATGGAGTTCTTTAAGAGATCATAGTTTGATCCATAAATTATTCACAGAACTATGCCAATATGAAAATATTACTCTTACCACATGATAACTATATGTGTATTTGAGTAAAAGTCTCATACTTTGGCATACTGTAACACCCTAAATTACAAGTAACTGTTTGTTCACTACAAATTTGAATCAGGTATTTGATCAACTTCTTTTAAAAGGATATGTTGGAAAATCTTGCGACGATCAGAGACCACAGCCAATCAACTGAAGCCTCAGATCAGTGTATTCTGACAGCAGCAGGTGCTGACATCAGAATACAATGTCCTAGTAGGAGGAAATCCTCCATTCACCTTGTGTGTGTTTGTTTTTCTTCGTTCAACTTGCTGTCTGAATGAGAAAAACTAAACATGTATGGACAAGTCTAAAGTATCAAACAGATATCTTTCAACTGAACATTCTTCTTCTTCTCTTATGCTGGCTGTACACATTAAATAAGCTTTGAATTGCAGAAACCACTAATCAAGGCCATCCACCATCAACAATTTCAGTTGTTTTACAGTATAATAGAAACTGTAATAGAAATTGTATGTTTTCTTGATTCATTCAGTCATTTTTTAAATAGAAGGCCTGCTGAAAATGGTTGAAATTGCCAGAAATATGCTGCATGTACAGTATGATCAGCAGCATTATTGTGTTCAGGGAGGTCAAATACAGATCTGTGACTTGCTCTGTGCTTGGTTAATCCTGTGAGAAGAGCCGCACAGATTATCCTGATTCTATTCTGGTGCAAGGGGGTGCACTTCAATACCCCTACTTGTGATCAGCAGCTGCAGCAACAAATTTCCAGAAAGCATGCCGCTTTCAGGTCCTCCACACTACATGTCTGTTAGGAACTGCTATGATAACCCTCGGCTATCATCTCTCTGTCAGTCTGTCTTGCGTTCGGACGTCCAATGAGAGATTGAGTTCACCCGAATGAAATGGATGCAGACAGACACACAAGTATGGTGAAAACAGTCTCTGGCTTTACTTGGAGGACAATGGGTATTTATATGCAATTCATACAAAGGGAGGCGTATATTACACAAAGAAAAAATTGCCTTGTCAGTAGAGTTGAGCGAACTTCTAGAAGTCCGGGTTCTGCTGATTCGGCCGAACTTCGGGACAAAGTCCGGGTTCGGGTCCGGACAGAACCCGAACTTTGTCCCGGACCCCGAACCCCATTGAAATCAATGGAGACCCGGACTTTTAGGTACAAAAAATGTTGTAAAATAGTCCTGGAAGGTACTAGAGGTCTTCAAAAGGAAGGAAATGAGGGTAAGGGTGGGACAAGTGACCTACAAAGAAATGGGGACAGGGAAATAACTTTAAATATTTTTAAAAAAATAAAAACATAAAAAATGCAAAAATGGAGATCATCTTCAAAATGGGTCTGAAAAGTATTAATTAACATTAGAGGCCATAGAACTGTTCTAAAATCATCTTCAAACTGTGTCAAAAAAGTATAAATAAGCCAGGAGTACCCATATCACTGTTCTGCAAAATGTGTGTATCACTTTAAATCAAACCGGAAATCAGTGCACATCTCTTCTGCACAAGTATTTCAAGTCTGTGTGTCACTTTAAATCAAACCGTCAATCATTGCACATCTTTTATTCACACTTCTTTTTAAAATGTGTGTATCACTTTAATTGAAACCGTCAAAC
>BLSH010385715.1:621020-636864 GCA_018402905.1 Glandirana rugosa | reverse complement strand
ACAATAGAGTGGAACGTCATGTAGGACAAAACATCTAACCAACAGACATTGGAACTTCGACTCATTAATGTAAGATTATACAATACAATAAGAACTTAATTACTGTATTAAATATCTATTGACGACTGTTCATCTCAACTCGCTTGGGCCTGACATTTCAAGCCCAGGCATGGCTTGAAACCCCACAGGCCCTGGGCCTGGGCCTGAAAAGTTTTTTTCAGGCCCAAGCCCAGGCCACAAGACCATTAAAATTACTTTTATTTTTTTTTAAATATTTAAAGTTATTTCCCTGTCCCCATTTCTTTGTAGGGCAATTGTCCCACCCTTACCCACATTTTCCTTCCTTTTGCAGACCTCTAGGACCTTCCTAGGCTTTTTTACAGCATTTTTAAGATTTTTCATTAAAATTACCAGAACACCGGACCCGAACCCGGACTTTTTTTGAAAAGTCCGGGTCCGGGTCCCGGACACCCCAAAGTTCGGTACGGACCCGAACTTTACAGTCCGGGTTCGCTCAACTCTACTTGTCAGCAGTTATCTATAAATTATGTCATTAATTCAAGAATAACATAACATATTAGAATGTAATTACTCAGCTTCAAGGTTACAGACAACCAATCTACAAAACAGGATGTACTGCAAGGTGAGATAACATATTATGATGTAGCAAATTACAAAAGAGGATGTATTTGCTGGATAACATAACATGTTATGACGTGATTACTTAGAAGTGACCCCACAGGGTCAGACAGGGTTAAAGACAGGGTCAGGTGAGTTAAAGGACAGGATATGTTTGTGTGCCGAGACAAAAAAACCTTGTCAGCATAAACTTCTTGTTAATATTAAAGCAGCATTTTTCTTTATACAACAATATGAAATAATTAAGGATAATAGGTTCTCTACTCATTACAATCCCCTCTTAAAACCAATTTTCATGGTTTTCTCCATATTTCCAGGGCCATACTAGACATCAGGAACATATAGTTTTCCTGGGAAAATTAGTGGACATAGACCTCTTGGATCCTTTGTCTCCTTACTGCAAAGAAAGGACCATGTCCATCCTTTTTTATATGATGAGATTCTTACTCTTTTGTCTATGCCTTTTAATATACTCAGTGTATTGGCCAGAATTTGAGAGGGTTGTCTGGTTAGGAAGTAGGGAGAAATACATAGAGAGATTGTCAACTCCTTTACTAAGCATTTTCCTAAAACATGGAATGACACAGCATACCACTATACCTATAACTATAAGTATTATGAATATGATAAGACCTAGCTTAATAAGGGTCTGCTTCCAGCTGGTGAACCACCCAAAGTATTGATCCCAAGGATTATCTATGCCCGAATTCTTCTTGAGTTCTATTGACAGGTCCTCTAGTTTCTTTATGGCTAGGGTGACTTTCCCATTTGGTCCAGTGTTATCTGGAATATATGTGCAACAACCTTCTACTATGTCAATGAATTTACATGTTCCCCCCTTTTCAGCAAGGACCATGTCTAGGGCCATTCTATCCTGAAATATCATCTGGGAGGTGGCTTCTAACTGTTCTGCTATTCCTTTCAAAGCATCTCTAGTGTAATTAACAAACCTCTGTTGATTATAATAGATGTAATTGATCCAGTCTACATTCTTGTTTATGGTTACAAGAGGGAACAGAGATTCAAAGCCTGCTGCAACTTGGTCTCTGGCTTTGAATTCATCTGGGACCCCTCTTGGTACCCTTATAGCATCTATATATACATGTGGGTCAAAACTACCTGCAGGGGCTCCTCTTTTCCTTCTAGAGAGGGGGCCTGGGCTGAATTCTGACTCCTCTTCAGAAAGGATGTGCAAAGGCATAATAACTTTGGCCAGTGCACATTCTCCCTTCCGGGGAGTGTCTAGCTTAGTTCTGATTTTCATATCACCACATATCCAGTAAATATCCCCCAATGATCAAGTTTGGTTTACTACAGTAGTGTTCTGGTATTCAGAACAGTAACCAGGGGGAAAAGTATTAAGGTTCCTGCTCTTGGTGGTGTTGCTGATATAGCAGATGTAATTCCCAGGATATATGGTGATACCATTCCCTGGATTAGAATTCTTGGAAAGAATGGGATATTTCTGTTTCTACCTTTCACAGTTACTATCTCTTACAACTGTTCTGGCGAATAAACTCAGAAAACACTCTTCCTGTTTCCTTGGTATGTGTAGGGGTACAGTCCCCAGGTGGGGCCTTGCTCTTCCACACACATAGCAGTTGGTTTTGTTATGTGAGTTTGCATTATACCTCATCCATTCTAACCAGAGGTTGGTATCTGACAGACCAGTTTCCATTGCCAAAGTATCCTCATAGGTAGGGTCTGCTATGGCAATCATGTCTTTAAGAGTTTGGGTATGGGGTTTTAAAGGATTTATGGCAGATGTTAGTTGCCACTCATCAGAATTATACATATCCTTTATTTGGAACATACAATGGGACAGACAACCTCCTCCTGGATAGAGGATGCCAAGGAGGTATGACCCTTCGTCACTCTTGCTAGGATTTTCAATGTTAAGGATAAATTATAAGTTGTCAGTATAACCCCTCTGTGGTGTGTTTAATAAGTGTCATACGGCTAATAAGGGATCTTCCATTCTTATCTTTCCTTATCTTTGCACTTTGGGGTTTATAACCCCAGTCTTCTCCAGTATTCCACCCCGCTGACCCCCAGTAGCTACCAGTAACTGTCAACAACACATATGTATGCTTGGGACCTAAGGGGTACTGCAGTTCGGTCACACAAGCTGTGGTTAAACTTGTAGGTAGCTACCTGTGTGTTGGATGAATTAAACCAGAAAGTAGTGGTGGCACCTTTAACACTCCAAAAATAATCTTTACCGTCAAATCTTTTGTAAATAGGGTTTCCACCCTATTGGGTAATAGCTATCTGTTGGGGGTTTGCATCTACCGTTTGCCTTTTCTTACGAGTTACAATTGGGGTTCTATTGTCCTGTTTCCCACATATTCCCTGTATAACCCCTAAATCTTCTGGGTGGTATATGCAGTTATATGTGATCCACACAAGGGTAAATACTGAAAATGAAACCAGTCCTATCAGTAACCAAAGTTTTCCTGAGTCTTGTGAAGTTAGAATCGTCATTTTCTACAGGGTCAGGGCTTTCTGCCCCCGTTAATACCCCCTTTTCTTGACTTTCCTGTTCGAGGTCGGGGCTGCCTGCCCCCGTTAGTACCTCCTTTTCTTGACCTTCTGGCACTTCTGGTTCAGGTCCTTTGCGTACCAGCTTTACTCGGGTGGCATGGATCCAGGTAGGACTGTGCTCGGTGAGAACCGCAGTTCTGGTGACGGCTACCACGGTAGTTTCTGGGCCATAGGTGAAGCCCTGTTGTTTCTTTCCTTTTGTCAACTGTTTGATCACCACTATGTCTCCTTCCTGGAAAGGATGGGTATTGCCCTGTGGAAGAGACGGAAGCTTGCGGGTAACATTTTCTTCAGTTTCTATTAAAGTTTCAATTAGCTTTCTTACATACTCATCCCTAAGATTGTCAAGGTTGTCATGAATGTATGTCTGGCCCAGGGCGTGGGGAAAGGCCTACCCATCAGAATCTCAAAAGGTGAGTACCCCAGGGTTGCATTAGGTGTCATCCTGATCTCAGCAAGGAATGTACCTCCAGTTGCTTTCCTTAATTTGTCTTTGATAGTTCTGTTCATCCTCTCTACCACCCCTGAGCTCTGGGGGTGGTAAGGGATGTGAAATTTCCACTCTATATGCAAGGCTTTTGAAAGTTCCCTGCAAATCTGTGAAGTAAATGCTGTGCCTTGGTCTGAGTTAATCTGCAGGGGTATGCCCCACCTGGGAATGATCTCCCTGGTCAGGATTCCCACCACAGTTTTGGCGTCTTCCCTCTTGGTTGGAAACATTTCCGGCCATCGGGAGAACATGTCAACAATCACACATGCTGGTTGTTGTCCCCCTTTCTGTTGTGTGATGTGAGTAAAGTCAATTTGGAGGTGTGTGAACGGGGTTGTGGGGTAAGGTAGATGTTGATGTGTTACGTGATGTGGGTTATTAGGATTGTTTCTTATGCATGTAATACACCTCTTTACATAACTTTCCACCATCTCTTTTGCACTTGTAATGTAAAAATCTTTTAATAGCTGTGTCAGGGTACATTTCCATCCCAGATGTCCCACCCCATGGTAGTGTGCAATGTATATTGGTGCACTGCATCGTGGGATACATGGCCTCCCCTCTTTGCAGATTAATCCAGATTTTGGATTCTTCTGCAAAACAGGATAACACCAGTCCTCCAGCTCTGCTGGAGATGCAGATTGTTGGAGGTCTGCAATTAACTGTGCTTCTTCGGGAAGAATGGGAACCAGGCTGGGCATCTGGATTAGAGTTTCCCCTCTTTGGGATTGGGCAGCTTTTTTTGCTTCCTGATCAGCTAAAGCATTTCCTCTGCTAACATCATCTGTCCCACGGGTGTGTGCCTTACAGTGTATGATAGCAAGTTCACTGGGTAGGGTGATGGCTTTGAGTAGGTTCTCTATGAGCTGTGAATGTGAAATTTTCTTGCCATCAGCCCCCACATAACCTCTAAGAGACCACAAAACCCCGTGATCAAAGACTACTCCATGTGCGTACTTGGAATCAGTGTAAATCGTGACTGGTTTGTTTGCATATATTTCACAGGCCCTTGTAAGGGAAATAGGTTCAGCAGCTTGTGCTGACTGATAAGGAATGGGTTTTGCTTCTATGACCTCAGTTGGTAATTTAACTATGGCATACCCTGCTAGGTAGGTGTTGTCATTGGGCCTGGTGCATGAACCGTCCACAAAAACCACATCAGCACCTGGTACATGTGTGGTCATCATGTCAAGCCTGGGGGAAGTGACAGTTTCAATAGTTTCAAGGCAGTCATGACTATCAGGAGTCTGATCTTCCAATGACTTCATACCCAGCAGTGCGTTCAGGATCATAGCAGGACCTGAATTATTTGCACTGTATTTGATGTGCAATTGTGGATTACTGAGAAGGATGACCTCATAACCACTTAGCCTTTGAGCTGACATGTGTTGGGTGTGTATGCCTTTGAGCAAAATCATCACATCATGTGAAGTGTGCAGAGTTGTGTGGTGACCCAGGGTATATACGGAGGCCATTTCTACCACCATAGCGCATGCTGCTAGGGCCCTAAGGCATGATGGGAAACCCTGGACTTGTAGAGGCATGACCTTTGAAAAATAAGCTACAGGTCGCAGCTTACCCCCGTGTTCTTGTGCCAACACCCCCGCCATAGTTTTACAATTGTCTCTAGCATATAGATGAAACATCAATTTAAAGTCAGGGAGGCCTAAACCAGGACTCACAACCATTGCCTGCTTGAGTGTTTTGAAAGCATGTAACATTTCAGTAGACCATACAACCTTATCAGGAGATTCTTTCAGTGTGGCTTGTCTGAGGATGTTATCATAATAGGAACAATCAGGAATCCATTGCCTGCAATAGTTTATCATCCCAAGAAAGGATAGCATTTCCTTCTTGGTGTGTGGGGTGACCAGGCCCACAATGGCATGGATTCGAGCTGGGCTAAGGCTCTTTTGTCCCTGAGAAAAAACAAAACCTAAGTATTCAACTTTCTCTTTACACCATTGCAACTTTTCTTTGGACACTTTATGACCACACTTGCATAACCACAACATGAGTGATTTACCATCTAACTGGCAGGCATCCTCTGACTTGCTACAGACGATCAAATCATCAACGTACTGCAGCACTATGGAACCCTGGGGGGGGGGGTGCCATGACCTGAAGAACAATGCTGTAAACCACAGGGGAATCCACAAAGCGTTGTGGCATTCTGCACCATGTTGACTGTTTGCAGTCAAGGGAAAAAGCAAAAATCGGTCTAGTCTCTTTGTCAACAGGTATGCTAAAGAAAGCATTTTTAAAGTCAATAACTGTAAAATGAGTGGCATCATGCGGTATGTTGGTAAGTAGAGTGTGTATGTCAGGCACCATTGGGGCAATCGGTACAATCAGGTCATTTACTGCCCTTAGGTCCTGTACAAATCGGTATGTCCCGTTTGGTTTCTTTACGGGATTTACCGGAGTGTTGTAGGGTGAGATGACTTCTTCCAGGATACCATCCTGCAAGAACCTCTCTACCATTGGCTTGATCCCCTCTATCTTCTCTTTTGAGAGAGGATATTGTTTGTGAAAAACGGGGGAGGAGTTGGGCTTCAAAGTGGCTCGGTATGGGGTACAAAAAATTAACCCAGTGTCATATTCCCCAGTGGCCCACACTTCCTCTGGTAATTCTGGAAGTTCTGGCTTTTTGTTTAGGTATGCCTGCAGATTACACAAAGTGACTATGTATGATTCATCAAAAGCCTCAATGGGTAGGACTGAAGAGTCAACAGCTAAGCCTCCCCCCTCCTTCACTGACAGTGTCAGACCCAATTTATCAAACAGGTCCCTTCCTAACAGGTTAACAGGGCACCCTGGTATGATTCTGAATACATGGGTTGTCAGGACAGTGTGAGAATCCTTATCATGCATGATGAATAAGGGTTTGGTGCAGAAAGTTTTTGTTGGTATCCCATTGATACCCATAGAAGGCTCTGACTTTTCCTTTGGTCCCTCTTAGTGACCTTCGGCTATTACACTAGTAGTCGCCCCGGAATCAATAATGAAAGGGAGGGCAATGCGATTGATTGTTAATACAACTATGGGCACCTCCTTCCATGTCTGGGTGATTTGTGGAAAAGTCGGGATACCAGCCTCCGGGCCCCGTCAATACCGCTGGGGTTGGCGGTCGTTCCAGTCAACAGGGAACTTTGGCGGGGGCCGAGTCAGGGGGTCAAGGGGACCACTGTCCCCCTGCCGTGTTTTGGGGCGGGGACAATCACGGGCTCAGTGACCGATGTCCCCACAGTTGTAACAAATATCTTGGCCAAATTGCTGTTTGGAAACTTCCTTGGGGACTGCTCTAATAATAATCGGCTGTGTGGATCCCCTTTGATTTCCACCCCTCTTTCTTCCCCGACCCCTGTTAGGTTTGTTTCCCCTGTACCATGGTTTCCCTTCTTGATTGTAACTGTGTGTAGGTGTAGATGCAGGTTTCTTAATGTCAAAGCATCCTGCCGCTTCCCTGTCATACAATTGTTTCTGGAAAACATCAATTTTGTCTGATGTCCAGGAAGGGATCATTTGTTTAATAGGTGTAATCAGGTGTGGGAGTGTGTTGTTAATACATGTGGATATAAACAAACTGTCTTGGTTGGTTTTATCCAACCCGGCCTCCTGTGTCCAACATGCCTCAAATCTTTTCCAAAACTCCACAATAGTCTCTGAGTTCTTTTGTCTGCAAGCAATAGCGGTGGACAGAGAGGACCGGGGTTTGAATATCTCCAACATGTGCTGAGTCAATTCATCCCACATAACGGTCTGTCCCTGTACGGTGTTAAGGGCATATGTAGATGTGGTGGGGTAGGGAATGAGTGCAGCAGGGTTAGTTATGCCCCCAGTTTGGATGTTATTTATAGATGGTATCTTTGTCCAGTCCCACCCTGAGTGTGTTCCTACAATGCCATCTATAATGAGATGCATATCTTCCTGTGTATAGTTTCTACCTGTACAAGCCTTTTTTAAGTAATTAAGGGTACCCTGTGGGGCAACATTCGGCTTTGGGCAATGTTTTATTATCTTATTAATGTCCTCTACCTCCATAGGTCTTTTTAGGAGTTGTTCCCCTACGGTCATGAATGGCATGTGTGTACCTTTTTGTGTACTAATTTTCTTGACCTCCCGGAGTTTTATTGTATAGGGACTAATCCGGAGGCTTTGATACTGTTTGGATGTATGAGGGTCACACCTGGGCTCATGAGTTACTTCTTGTTCCGGTGTCTTAGCACCTGCGGTGGTATCGTCTACATCTCGGTCCGACTCCTCTTCAGAATGAACGGGGGAGTCGGATTGGGAGATGGAGGATGGGGCATGAGGAGGAGTGGGAGCAGTGGGTGTCAGGGCGGCACTAGCAATCATCATCTCCTCTAAATCCTCTTTCTTTAAACCAGGATACATGTGTTTGTAAGGGGGTGGTTTTTTCTGCGGTATCAGGGTATGGGGCCGGGATTTTTCTAAGTTGTGCAACTTTAGAACATTTATCACTTGTCCTTTGTTTGTCTTCCCTTCTCCCTCAGTTCTCTGATACCAGTGTGGGGCAAACTCTAACCAATTCAATCCCCCTTCCTCCATGTAAACCATGTTCTACTGTGGGTCAGGACCATAATACGGCCATGCCTTTGTGTCCTTAAGACAAAGTCCCTTAACCATGTCCATATGAAAATCATCATTTGCACCATCCCGAGGGAATGGGTTACAGCTGCCCATTTCCTCTGTCCACCCACTTAAATTGTCCACAAATGGGTTAATCAGATAATAATCAGTCCCGCAAACTCGGGCAACATAATCTTTGCAACTCTCCCCAGGCTTCGGGGGACTGATCTTGGACTTTTTCCCACCCATTATTGTAATGTGAAATAAAATCAGTGTAATTGTCAATGAATGTGTCTAGGCTGCCCAGCGTGTGTCCCACAAAATTATGCGGTACTGGGAACTTGTAATTAATTTTAAACAGTAGTTGGTTTCTATAATAAGCCTTTGGATTGTCTACTGAAGGGTAAAAAGT
Source organism: Glandirana rugosa (assembly GCA_018402905.1). Classification (NCBI taxonomy): domain Eukaryota; kingdom Metazoa; phylum Chordata; class Amphibia; order Anura; family Ranidae; genus Glandirana; species Glandirana rugosa. The sequence continues at coordinate 628,186 of BLSH010385715.1, read as the reverse complement.
GAAATAGTATATGGCTGGGAAATGTGTCTAATGATATTTGTCCTTCTATCTGGACCAGTATGTTGAATCAACAATCCAGTACTCTGGGTAATATTATTCATTCGGTTTCTGGAGTTCCTAATACCCACCCCAGATTCCTAACCCTCTGTTTCTCAGCTTCCTCAAGTCCCTCTGGCTGTATGGGTTGGAGCGGGCACCTTATAAGTTGGTGTCCCTCCTGTCTTGCTACCTCTTCAATTCCCGTTATATTACTACCTTGTTTAGCCGCTACAGGGTAGTGTACATTTAGTCTAAATACCAAAATGTTAGGAATGTCTTCTAACAATGGCTTGAGACCAAGGATCTCAGCTCTATAACCTCCTGGCACTGTTTTTATTAATCCCCAACCGTTGTCATTAATGCCTAACAAAATTCCAGTCTTACAGTCGGGACATGACATGTCAGTTGTAATGTAGACAGTTAACCCTATTGTTCTAGAGAATGCTCACAGTGCTCGGCTGCCACTCTAAGTTGCCTCAGGGTGCGCTTTTCATAAACGTGAGCTGGTCACCGAGTACTTCAGTCAAACTGACAGTACAGAGCGAGTTCGAATGGCACGTGACCACTTGCCACTCTCAACAAAGGATAGAACAGTCTACATTATGTCACAGTTCAGTATACAGGTATATAATACTTATTCACATTGAAATCAGTGGCGTTTGTCCAGTCTTACCTCCTGGACTTTATACCACACAAACAGATTATCTTATACTTCTACGCGACAGTAAAGAAAAGCAAAGTAACAGAATCACCCAAGACAGACTGACAATTATCAAAGTACACTATGTCTAACACAGTACTTTTCTGAGTCTCCCGGAGACCCTTTCCAATGAAATAAGCCACTACCCGGAGTGCATAATTTCATATAATGGCTGCTACCTGGAGCAAGCCGCAGTTCCCCAATATTAAGTCTCCTGGAGACTTATTATGGCCACTTCCCGGAGTGCTCCATATTTCAGAGATCGGAACTAAGTCAGAGCCCGAGAACACCCGGATAGATAAACAAAATTATGTATACCTTACCCGGGGTCAAGAAGGGATGACTTTCCGATCTCGGTGGGACCTCCACTTGTTAGGAACTGCTATGATAACCCTCGGCTATCATCTCTCTGTCAGTCTGTCTTGCGTTCGGACGTCCAATGAGAGATTGAGTTCACCCGAATGAAATGGATGCAGACAGACACACAAGTATGGTGAAAACAGTCTCTGGCTTTACTGGAAGGACAATGGGTATTTATATGCAATTCATACAAAGGGAGGCGTATATTACACAAAGAAAAAATTGCCTTGTCAGCAGTTATCTATAAATTATGTCATTAATTCAAGAATAACATAACATATTAGAATGTAATTACTCAGCTTCAAGGTTACAGACGTTCAATCTACAAAACAGGATGCACTGCAAGGTGAGATAACATGTTATGATGTAGCAAATTACAAAAGAGGATGTATTTACTGGATAACATAACATGTTATGACGTGATTACTTAGAAGTGACCCCACAGGGTCAGACAGGGTTAAAGACAGGGTCAGGTGAGTTAAAGGACAGGATATGTTTGTGTGCCGAGACAAAAAAACCTTGTCAGTATAAACTTCTTGTTAATATTAAAGCAGCATTTTTCTTTATACAACAATATGAAATAATTAAGGATAACAGGTTCTCTACTCATTACAATGTCCCATAACTGAAAGGATGAAAAATGTAAATACTGAACTCAAAAGAGATAACTTTATCATCCTTATTGCTCTTTACTCTCAGCCAAATACTCCTCCTAACACTGAGACATTTCTGTCACTGTAACACTTGTTGCTTGCTAGTTACAGGAACCCTGACAAAGACTTTTCCAAAAACTATGGTAATTTACTTGAAATGTCAGGCAAAATTCAGAAAGTAGTATTGCTCTCAGCTGCTCCTTCAGCTAGCACAGCCAGCACCTCCCTCCATCACTGGACTCTAGGCACCTCCATAAGTTGCTTTATAGGTAGCCCAGCCCCAGAGTTTTGAAATTGGAGAATGTCCAATATTCAAACACAGTCTTGACCACTCAGTATTGCTTTTACTGTAGTGTAGAATCATAAATCAACACGTGGTTATGTTGTTTGGCAGGGTGTCAACATTAGAAAATTGTCTGAAAAAAATTAATTTTTTTAGGCATATAAGACAGTTACAGCTGTGCATATAGTTTTCGGCCACACTTCCACAGAAAGAGTTAGCACTTATGAGTGAAGAACTCTTCATTAAATAAGGTTGTTTGAGAGGAAAGCTGGCACCATGATGTTTCAGGTCATAGCTTTTACATCACCATTGGTTTTAAAAGAGACCTGCAGTCCATCCAAAATTCCAGCTGTTTGTACATCCATATGTATGTTTCTAGTCAAAACCCCTAACCTAATTTTCAGCACTGAGAGACCTTGCACATATAAACACTACTTACAAGACATACAATATTTGGATGTAAGAAGCATTTATCAGTGCCTTAGTCTATCCTGAATTCAAGACAGAGCTGTCTTTTCTAAATCTCGACTTTATCTCTATCTAGTCATAAGACGCATGCAATTTAGGGGAGAGGGCAAGGTAACTGCTCTGCATAGGTTAGTGTAAAGGGAGCAAACTAGAATATCTAAGATACTGTCAAGCCCCAAAGTGTGTAACATTGAACTCTAGTCAGGTGGAAGGTGACTTAGCCTGTCAGCAAGGGGCAAGCAAGGTTAGCTAATCCTATGAAGGTTAATCATAAGACAGGCAAAGACAGCGTGCAATATAAGTTGCACCAAAACATTTATAAAGAAAAGCAGGAATACTGGGATATCCTAAACCTTGCGGGACTATTAAGCCTGGCTCCAATCTTCTGCAAGTTGGGGTGAACTACCCCTTACAGGATTGTGCACAGTATATAGAGCTGTTTTAAGGGAAGCTACAATTTATATCATAGTGCTATCATGACCAATCTACTTTGCATAGCTGTGCTATTTTTCCAATTAAAAAGAACAAGACACATTTGTATCCAATTTCACATCCCTCCGCATTTCCCTGGAACTTGACACTTAACCCTTTAATTGCTTCCTGCCCAACCTATAGTCAAATGACAGCTGAGCGGGAACTTTCCCATCTTGGGTAGATGTCATATAGCGCGCTTAGGGGCCGCACTGCAGCAACACATCAGATGATAGATTACTGTACAGGGCCGGTCCCGCTACCATGTGATTGCTGTGACCAATTACAGCGATCACATAACAGTTGTACACAATGAATGATTTTCATTTATAACCATTCATTGTGCACTATTGTGATGATCTCTGTGATTGGTCACAGTGTTAACATGGTATAGGCAGGGCCAATTACAGTGCAACTCTATCATGTGATTGTAATCTCTAATGAGCAGAGCCCTCTGATTCCTCCTGTATTGAATTGTATTGTAACTGTACCGTCTGCCCTCATGTTGTAAAGCGCTGTGCAAACTGTTGGCACTATATAAATCCTGTATTATAATAATAATAATAGCTGTGGCCAATCACAGGTTTCACAGTAGTACACAATGAATATATGTCATTCATAAAAATGATTGCTTACAACAGTGTAAGTATACAATCATCACTGTAATAAGCAATCTATGGCGACCCCCGTCCCTGCTCCGGGGGCCCTGTACAGCTGGTAGGCGCAGGCTGTCAGACCAAACTCTCCATCGTGCATCGGCACTGGGAGCTCCTTTGTCACACAGTGAAGACACTGCTCTCTGGCTCCCCTTACAGTGCAGTGCAATACCCAGCTGTGTGATTGAAAGTATTGTACTGCTGATTTTTTGAAAGGCTACATATATACTGTATCTCGCAAAAGTGAGTACACCCCTCACATTTTTGTAAATATTTTATTATATCTTTTCATGTGACAACACTGAAGAAATGACACTTTGCTATAATGTAAAGTAGTAATTGTACAGCTTTTATAACAGTGTAAATTTGCTGTCCCCTCAAAATAACTCAACACACAGCTATTAATGTCTAAACCGCTGGCAACAAAAGTGAGTAAACCCCTAAGTGAAAATGTTCAAATTGGGCCCAAAGTGTAAATATTTTGTGTGGCCACCATGATTTTCCAGCACTGCCTTAACCCTCATGGGCATTGAGTTCACCAGAGCTTCACAGGTTGCCTCTGAAGTCCTCTTCCACTCCTCCATGACGACATCACGGAGCTGGTAGATGTTAGAGACCTTGCGCTCCTCCACCTTCTGTTTGAGGATGCCCCACAGATGCTTAATAGAGTTTAGGTCTGGAGACATGCTTGGCCAGTCCATCACCTTTACCCTCAGCTCCTTTTGCAAGACAGTGGTCATCTTGGTGGTGTGTTTGGGGTCGTTATCATGTTGGAATACTGCCCTGTGGCCCAGTCTCTGAAGGGAGATGATCATGCTCTGCTTCAGTATGTCACAGTACATGTTGACATTCATGGTTCCCTTAATGAACTGTAGCTCCCCAGTGCCGGCAGCACTCATGAAGCCCCAGACCATGACACTCCCACCGCCATGCTTGACTTTAGACAAGACACATTTGTCTTTGAACTCCTCACCTGGTTGCTGCCACACACGCTTGACACCATCTGAACCAAATAAGTTTATCTTGGTCTCATTAGACGACAGGACATGGTTCCAGTAATCCATGTCCTTAGTCTGCTTGTCTTCAGCAAACTGTTTGCGGGGCTTTCTTGTGCATCATCTTTAGAAGTGGATTCCTTCTGGGACAACAGCCATGCAGACCAACTTGATGCAGTGTGCGGCGTATATTCTGAGCACTGACAGGCTAACCCCCCACCCCTTCAACCTATGCAGCATTGCTGGCAGCACTCATACATCTATTTCTCAAAGACAACCTCTGGATCTGACACTAAGCACTTGCTCAGTGCTTCCAATATAGGCCGCACACTGCATCAAATTGGTCTGCATGGCTGTTGTCCCAGAAGGAAGCCTCTTCTAAATATGATGCACAAGAAAGCCCGCAAACAGTTTGCTGAAGACAAGCAGACTAAGGACATGGATTACTGGAACCATGTCCTGTGGTCTGATGAGACCAAGATAAACATATTTAAATGTAGAGGGTGTCAATCGTGTGTGGCGGCAAACAGGTGAAGAGTACAAAGACAAGTGTGTTTTGCCTACAGTCAAGCATAGTGTTGGGAGTGTCATGGTCTGGGGCTGCATGAGTGCTTCTGGCACTGGGGAGCTACAGTTCATTGAGGGAACCATGAATGCCAACATGTACTGTAACATATTGAAGCAGAGTATGATTCCCTCCCTTTGGAGACTGGGCCGCAGAGCAGTATTCCATCATGATAACGACTACAAACACACCTCCAAGGTGACCACTGCCTTGCTAAAGAAGCTGAGGGTAAAAGTTATGGATTGGCCAAGCATGTCTCCAGACCTAAACCCTATTGAGCATCTGTGGGGCATTCTCAAATGGAAGGTGAAGGAGTGCAAGGTCTAACATCTACCAGCTCCGTGATGTCGTCATGGAGGTGTGGAAGAAAACTCCAGTGGCAACCTGTGAAGCTCTGGTGAACTCCATGCCCAAGAGGGTTAAGGCAGTGCTGGTAAATAATGGTGGCCACACAAAATATTGACACTTTGAGCCCAATTTAAACATTTTCACCTAGGGGTTTACTCACTTTTGTTGCCAGAGGTTTAGACATTAATGGCTGTGTGTTGAGTTATTTTGAGGGGACAGCAAATTTACACTGTTATACAAGCTGTACACTCACTACTTTATATTGTAGCAAAGTGTCATTTCTTCAGTGTTGTCACATGAAAAGATATAATAAAATATTTACAAAAATGTGAGGGGTGTACTCACTTTTGTGAGACACTGTATATACCATAGATTGTAGATTCTATTAGGTCCCTGCAGGCTAAATAATATACACTGATTTGGCTTATTTTGACCAAAGAAATGTAGCAGAATGCATTTTGGCCCAAATGTATGATTATTTATTTGCAAAATGTTATAATAGAGATTAAGTAAAACTTTTTGGTATTTTTTTGGTTTATCCACTTCAATACAGGACGTTTATACCCCCTTTCTGTGGAAAGTTGTCAATTTATAAGTAAAAATTACCCCCCAAAATATATTCTGCTATTCATCCTGAGTATGGTGATACCACATGTGCGAGACCGTTACACAGCCTGGCCACATAGAGAGGTCCAACATGCAGGGAGCACCATCAGGCGTTCTAGAAGCATAAATTACACATATGATTTCCTAACCACATATTACACTTTTGAAGGCCCTGGAGCACCAGGACAATGGAATTACCCACAAAATGACCCCATGTTGGAAAACAGATACCCCAATGTATAATCTATGAGGCATTATGAGTCTTTTGAATGGTTCATTTTTTTCCACAAGTCTTTGAAAAACTTGGAAGGAAAATTAAAACGCTTTTATTTTTACACAAAGTGGTCAATTTATAAGATATTTCTAACACATAGCATGTATATAGCAAAAATGACCCCCCAAAAACAGAAAATTGTATCATACTTACCGTAATTTTCTTTTCCTGGTGCCTATCCATGGCAGCATACCTGTGACAAGCTCCGCCTTGGCTCCTCCCTCAGGACGAGTGAATAGTATAAAAGAAAAGGGCTAGTGCCCTCCCAGCATTCTACGTAATATAGAATACCGAGGGTGGGGTTGTATGCTGCCATGGATAGGCACCAGGAAAAGAAAATTACGGTAAGTATGATACAATTTTCTGTTTTCCTGGTGCCTCCATGGCAGCATACCTGTGACAAAATAATTAGCTAAAAATGGGTGGGATGATATATAGTACAAGATTTATTTGAGAAAAGGATTCGACATAGGCAAATGCTAGCCTGGTTAACCTGTGTGCCAGTTTCTACACATGAGAAAGCTGCCGGGTCTACCCTGTAATGTCTCATAAGCGTTAAACGGATACAGCTTAGGAAAAGAGTTTATTTAGAACATGATATATAGTAGGGTGGGTAAAAATCGATTAATAAAACAGTGTCCATACGACGGTACCTCCGTGGTCCTTTTGTCTTTTAACATAGTATGAATGGCATTAAAAGAAAAGGACCACGGATAGGTACCGTCGTATGTTGGGGTGGGAGCCATAA
>BLSH010385715.1:600691-617842 GCA_018402905.1 Glandirana rugosa | reverse complement strand
CTTTGCATAAATACAAAAAGGATCACACAATCCTACACCCACAGTTGATCCAGAGGAAGGCAAAAAACCCCAGCAAAGGCAATGATCCAATTTGTTACAGTAGGGGAAAAAATTCCTTCCTGACCCCCCGAGAGGCAATCGGATTTTCCCTGGATCAACTTACCTAAAATTGATAGTACCCAATTATATCATGTACCTTAAGCAAAGGATGACAGGAGAGAGACCTGGAAGGGTAAGGCAAAGTGAAAATTAGATACAGCTGCTTTCTTTGCTGCAAGCCTGAGCCAATGCCAGTATATAAATGCAGATAGGTGCTCTTACTTAAGAGACAACTGCTGTCCCAAAAGACCCACAGAAGGGACTCCCATGCTATTTAGCACTAATAGTGGCCCAAGACAAGGGACTGCATTTGGGAGAGGCTGAACCCAAATGGAAGCTGCCGACTGCAGAGGTAAGGACGTTCAACCACAATTCACTGACCATGAGATATGAGGAAAAAAAGGAGAATGCTGGGAGGGCACTAGCCCTTTTCTTTTATACTATTCACTCGTCCTGAGGGAGGAGCCAAGGCGGAGCTTGTCACAGGTATGCTGCCATGGAGGCACCAGGAAATATATTTTGCTACTCTTCCCAAGTATGGTGATACCACATGTGCGAGACCTTTACACAGCCTGGCCACATAGAGAGGTCCAACATGCAGGGAGCACCGTCAGGCGTTCTAGAAGCATAAATTACACATATGATTTCCTAACCACCTATTACACTTTTGAAGGCCCTGCAGCACCAGGACAATAGAATTACCCACAAAATGACCCCATTTTGGAGAGCAAACATCCCAACGTATATTCTATGAGGCATTATGAGTCTTTTTTACGGTTCATTTTTTCCACAAGTCTTCGGAAAACGTGGAAAGAAAATGAAAACATTTTTTTTTTCACAAAGTGGTCAATTTATATGATATTTCAAACACATAGCATGTATATAGCAAAAATAACTCCCCAAAATATATTCTGCTACTCGTCCCAAGTATGGCGATACCACACGTGTGAGACTTTTTCACACCCTGGCCATAGAGGGGTCCAACATGCAGGCAGCACCGTCAGGCATTCTGGGAGCAGAAATTTCACATCTTATTTCCTAAGGACCCGACACAATGAGGCATGGGCTGCAGATAGGTACTCAGGTACTCTGATGGGCTGCAGATAGGTACTCAGGTATTCTAATGGGCTGCAGATAGGTACTCGGGTACTTTGATGGGCTGGAGACAGGTACTCGGGTAATCTGATGGACTGGTAAAAGGTACTTGGGTTCTCTGATGGGCTGCAGATAGGTACTCGGTTACTCTGATGAGCTGGTGACAGGTACTCGGGTACTCTGAGGGGCTTGTGACAGGTACTCGCGTACTCAGATGGGCAGGTGACAGGTACTCGGGTACTCTGATGGGCTAGTGACAGGTAATTGGGTACTTAGATAGGCTGGTGACAGGTAATTGGGTACTTAGATGGGCAGGTGACAGGTACTCGGGTACGCTGATGGTCTGGTGACAGGTACTCGGGTACTCTAATAGGCAGGTGACAGGTACTCGGGTACTTTGGTGGGCTGGTGACAGGTACTCAGGTTCTCTGATGGGCAGGTGACAGGTACTCGGGTACTCTGATGGGCTGGTGACAGGTACTCGGGTACTCTGATGGGCTGGTGACAGATACCCGGGTACTCAGATGGGCAGGTGACAGGTACTCGGGTACTTAGATAGGCTGGTTACAGGTAATTGGGTACTTAGATGGGCAGGTGACAGGTACTCGGGTACGCTGATGGTCTGGTGACAGGTACTCGGGTACTCTAATAGGCAGGTGACAGGTACTCGGGTACTTTGGTGGGCTGGTGACAGGTACTCAGGTTCTCTGATGGGCAGGTGACAGGTACATGGGTACTCTGATGGGCTGGTGACAGATACTCGGGTACTCTGATGGGCTGGTGACAGATACCTGGGTACTCAGATGGGCTGGTGACAGGTACTCGGATACTCAGATGGGCAGGTGACAGGTACTCTGGTGCACTGATGGTCTGGTGGCAGGTACTCGGGTACTCTGCTGGGCAGGTGACAGGTACTTGGGTACTCTGATGGGCTGGGCACAGGTAATCGGGTACTCCGATGGGTTGGTGACAGGTACTCGGGTACTCTGATGGGCTGATGACAGGTACTCGGGTACTCTGATGGGTTGGTGACAGGTACTCGGGTGCTCAGATGGGTTGATGACAGGCACTCGGGTACTCTGATTGGCTGGTGACAGGTACTTGGGTACTTTGATGGGCACGTGACAGGTACTCTGATGGGCTGGTGACAGGTACTCAGGTACTTTGATGTGTTGGTGACAGGTACTTGGGTACTTTGATGGGTTGGTGACAGGTACTCGGGTACTCTGATGGGCTGGTGACAGGTACTGGGGTACTCTGATGGTTTGGTGACAGGTACTTGAGTACTCAGATGGGCTGGTGACAAGTACTTGGATACTCTGATAGGCTGGTGACAGGTACTTGAGTACTCAGATGGGCTGGTGACAGGTACTTGAGTACTCTGATGGGTTGGTGACAGGTACTCAGATGGGTTGGTGACAGGTACTCGGGTACTCAGATCGGTTAGTGACAGGTACTCGGGTACTCAGATGGGATGGTGATAGGTAGTCGGGTACTCAGATGGGATGGTGACAGGTACTCGGGTACCCAGATGGGTTGGTGACAGGTACTTGGGTACTTTGATGGACAGGTGACAGGTAATTGGGTACTTTGATGGACAGGTGACAGGTACTTTGATGGACAGGTGACAGGTACTCTGATGGGCTGTGACAGCTACTTTGATGGGGTGGTGACAGGTCCTCTTTATTGGGGGGGTGATCAGTGTGCTTGGTGTACACAGTGGGCGGTAACAAGCTGTTACCGCAATCTCCCTCTCACACACGATCGGTGTGTGAGAGAGAGAACCCAGTAACAGCTCGTTACCGTGGTTTGTTTACATCATGTGACCGGCTGTGATTGTACACAGCCGGTCACGTGGTAAAGAGCCAATTCCATTGGCTCTTTGCACTGATCGGGGGGGATATGATCCCCGGGGACACGATCAATCCGTGATCGCCGCGTTGTGGGCCCCCAGGGGCCTGCAGTAGCGGTGAACAGTGGCCATTGCATATGACGTCGGCCTGGATCGACGAAGGGTTCCTGCCGACGTCATTTTACAATGACTGGGTATGGAACGGGTTATTTAGGTTTATTTAGCAAAAAATAAAAAACACAGTGGTGATTAGACACCGCCAAAATAAAGCTCTATCTGTCCAAAAAAAATTATGAATTGTAATTTTGGTACAGTGTTGCAGTGTTGCATCGTCATTCAGCAACAGCAGTAAATTATGAAAATTGGCCTATAATTTTGGACTGGATTTAAAAGGACTTTTTGCAATTTAGATATTCACACAAATATACATTGGAATATATTGGAGGTTTCCACCACTATTCATAAAGTGTTTGTAACATATACTGAAGATTGCATAGGGTATATACAGTGCCTTGAAAAAGTATTCATACCCCCTTGAAATTTTCCACATTTTGTCATGTTGCAATCAAAAATGTAAATGTATTTTATGTGATAGACCAACACAAAGTGGCACATAATTGTGAAGTAGAAGGAAAATGATAAATGGTTTTCAAATTTTTTTAATAAATAAATATCTTAAAAGTGTGGCATGCATTTGTATTCAGCCTCCCTGGGTCAATACTTTGTAGAACCACCTTTCGCTGCAATTACAGCTGCAAGTCTTTTTGGGTATGTCTCTACCAGCTTTGCACATCTAGAGAGTGAAATTTTTGCCCATTATTCTTTGCAAAATAGCTCCAGCTCTGTCAGATTGGACGTAGAGTGTCTGTGAACAGCGATTTTCAAGTTTTGCCACAGATCCTCAATTGGATTTAGGCCTGGACTTTGACTAAGCCATTATAAAACATGAATATGCTTTGATCCAAACCATTCCATTGTAGCTCTGGCTGTATGTTTAGGGTCGTTGTCCTGCTGGAAGGTGAACTTCTTTCCCCCATTCTCAAGTCTTTTGCAGACTCTAATAGGTTTTCTTCTAAGATTGCCCTGTATTTGGCTCCATCCATCTTCCCATCAACTCTGACCAGCTTCCCTGCCCCTGCTGGTGAAAAGCATCCCCACAACATGATGCTGCCACCACCATATTTTCACGGAAGGGATAGTGTGTTCATGGTGATGTGCAGTATTAGTTTTCCACCACACATAGCGCTTTGCTTTTAGGCCAAAAAGTTACATTTTGGTCTCATCTGACTAGAGCACCTTCTTCCACATGTTTGCTGTGTCCCCCATATGGCTTGTCGCAAACTGCCAACGGGACTTCTTATGGCTTTCTTTCAACAATGGCTTTCTTCTTGTCACTCTTCCATAAAGGCCAGATTTGTGAAGTGCATGGCTATTAGTTGTCCTGTGGATCTCTGCAGCTCCTCCAGAGTTACCATGGACCTCTAGGCTGCTTCTCTGATTAAAGCTCTCCTTGCCTGACCTGTCAGTTTAGGTGGATGGCCATGTCTTGGTAGGTTTGCCGTTGTGCCATACTCTTTCCATTTTCGGATGATGGATTGAACAGTGCTCCGTGAGATGTTCAAAGTTTGGGATATTTTTTTATAACCTAACCCTGCTTTAAACTTCTCCACAACTCTATCCTTGACCTGTCTGGTGTGTTCCTTGGCCTTCATGATGCTGTTTGTTCACTAAGGTTCTCTAATGAACCTCTGAGGGCTTCACAGAACAGCTGTATTTATACTGAGAATAAATTACACACAAGTGGACTCTATTTACTAATTAGGTGACTTCTGAAGGCAATTGGTTCCACTAGATTTTAGTTAGGGATATCAGAGTAAAGGGAGCTGAATACAAATGCACACCACAATTTTCAAATATTTATGTGTAAAAAAAAACTAAGAAAACCATTTATTGTTTTCCTTCCACTTCACAATAATGTGCCACTTTGTGTTGGTCTATCACATAAAATCCCAATAAAATACATTTAAGTTTTTGGTTGCGCAATTATGTCACCATGGCTTCATTGCTTCCTTGAGGAGGAGAGGATCATATGTAGTGGGTGCAGAAGAGAGAAATTGATTTCACATGTGAAGAAGCACAGCATGGCATTCAGAGACATTTTAGTAATAGGACATGGTGTAACGTACATGGTGATGGAGTCTGAAGTGCAGAGCTAGGCCTCTCTTACAGCTCTGGCTCAGGAGCCCTGGTAAGGAAACAGCAAGCACTGGGGCACAGAGTGGCATGAGTGCCTGTAAAGTCTTCTGCCAGCAGATGTAGATGTGAATTTTGATCTGCAGAGAAGACAGGTGGGATGCACACAGGATCAAAACACAGGAACAGATGCGCAGATGCTCAGAAGCGGATAAGACCAAACAGCACTGACACAATGACATAGTGCAGTTTAAACAGCCCGTCTGGTGCCAATGTGCACTCGCGCATGCACCAGCGCACCCGCATGCATGCTAGCTACATGACCCGGGGCAGGAGTTCTCAGATTACTGCACATACAAGAATGCAAACATCTTCCCTGACACATGGTCATACTGTACAAAGAGCAATACTATATTCTTCACATATAACAAGTTTTAATTTGATATTCAGAAGTATAAGGCCTCATACACACGGGCGTTAAAACAGCCGCATTTTTGAGCTGTTTTTACAGCTTAAGAATGCCTCTCCGTGTTATTCAATGGCCTCATACACATGCTGATGTTTTTCAGCTGTAAGTGGCGTCGGAGTTCTTAAGCTGTAAGAAGGACCCAGGACTAGCACGTTTGGAAGCTGCAGTGCTAGAGCTGTATTGACGCTGACACTGGTAAAAGCTCAAAAACGCGGCTTAACATTGTATACACAGCGTTAAGCTTTGTCAGGCATTTCTCGTCCTCTATTCAAAATTAATGGTTCCCATTGATTTGAATAGAAGTCGCCCCAGAAGTCAGAGCATGATTATCCAACTTGCGGTGCGACTTGTGTGCAGAGGATCTTGAAGGGGAACCCCCGCAAAAATTTGCATGGGGTCCCCCCAAAAATTACCAGACCCTCCGGCCTGGTATGGATTTTAAGGGGAACCCCATGCCAAAAAAATGGCGTGGGGTCCCCCCAAAATCCATACCAGACCCTTATCTGAGCATGCAGCCTGTCAGGCCAGGAAAGGGGGTGGGGATGAGCGAGCGCCCCCCCCCCCCCGACCATACCAGGCCGCATGCCCTCAACATGGGGAGTATGGGTGCTTTGGGGCAGGGAGGGCCCTGTACCCCTACCCCAAAGCACCTTTTCCCCATGTTGATGAGGACAAGGGCCTCTTTCCGACAACCCTGACCATTGGTTGGTGGGGTCTGCGGGCAGGGGGGGCTTATTGGAAATCTGGAAGCCCCCTTTAACAAGCCCCCAGATTCCGGCCCCCCATCCTATGTGAATAAGTATGGGGTACATTGTACCCCTACCCATTCACCTGAAAAAAAAAAGGGTAAAAAAAAACACTACACAGCTTTTTAAAATATTTTATTAAATCAGCTTTGGCGTCTTCTTCCCCCCCCCCCTCCATCTGTTCTCCCTCTGCGGCATCTTTCTTCAGCTCTTTTGCAGGGTTTTCTTTCTTCTGAGGGGTCTTCTGTCTTCTATTCGGTCTTCTATCTTCTGCTCTTTTGCCACTGTCCTTTCCGCTGTCTTCTCCCTCTGTCCTTCTTCCCATGTTGACTCGTTGCTCTCTCCCACTCGAATGCTGGGCCTGTGCAGTGCGATTACTTATATTGGCATGGGGCATGGTCACTGGGTTATGTCATCTGGAGGCCCCGCCCCCTTATGGCATCACATCCCTTCATGCCTAGGGATGGGGGTTCCCCTTAAAATCCATACCAGACCTAAGGGTCTGGTACCTCTTGGGGGGGAACCCCACACAATTTTTTTTCATTTTTTGCGGGGTTCCCCTTCAAGATCCTCAGCACAAAAGTCGCACCGCAAGTTGGATCATCATGATCTGACTTCTGGTGCGACTTCTATTCAAAGCAATAGGCTCCCATAGGGAACCATTGATTTTGAATAGAGGCAGAGAAACGCTGCTGAAAGCTAGCGCGGAAAAACGTGCATTGACGTCAATGGATAACGCTGATAAAATCGCGTTTTTAACGCAGCTTTTTTATTGGTGTCAGAACCGACGTTACAGCTCATTTTTTTAAACGCCTGTGTGTATGAGGCCTAAAACCATACTATAAGATGTCTCCCAGAAGAGGCACTGCCCATCTGTCACCACCACCAATCCTAAAGAAAGTAGAATAAGAAAAACCCCTATTGCTGGGACTTTGAGGGTAGTGGTACAGAATAAACTCTAAGTTTTGCTTAGTATAAAAATATACATTTATTAGCACATAGATCCATATATAAAATTACATACATCAATGGGAAGAATATGTGTGCAGAAATTTGTTATCTGTTAAAAGTGAAAGAACATTACAGCATATATTGCACAAACCAGCAATAAAGTGTATACAGGAGTAGATTACATTCCGCAGTCCTATGCAAAAGGAAAAGAGACTGACGCATTTCAGGTTCAAGCCTTTCGTCAGGGGCTTATTTGCAGAAAGTATATTATTTAGAATCATCTGCTAGTGTCTCAATGTGTCCTTGGGTAAAATCATGGACAGAAAAAAGTAATATTTAGGTAAGAGAAGGTCAAGTGGCTGCTCCTATACTGATGTGGCGGGGAAATCCGGATCAGAACCTCATTACACTTTCCGTGGAAAGTATAGGGGTTTTTCTTATTCTAAAACCATACTATGATCCCCCTTGGTTCACAAATTAAGCAGATCACACTCAGCCAGACCGAATTAAAAAACAATTATTACAATAACAACTAAGATAGGCTAGTTTATACACAGGAGTATTCATATAGACCAATGATTTCCATCTGAATACAAAATAGGAGGGTCAGCCAGTTTCATAAAAATGATAGGTAAAACCTAAAAAAAATAGTAGAAAAAAATAAAAGTATAAAGTAAACTTAGACCATGGCTATCTGTGCCTAGGTGCCAGTGACATCAATCAGCCTTCATATGGGATCCTGATAAAGCTGAATATGCCAAATCCTGCAAGAATGCATTCCTTTTAACTTGTTTAAAATTATTTTTATATAATTTGTGTTCTAAATTATATTTTATTTTATATCATTGTGCATAATATGGTAAGTAATGCAAGGAACAGTACACCTTGATTACCAGGGCTCCTGACAACTTGTCTGGCTGCATCACTCGAAGGCCAATAATCACCCTCTGGGAACACTTCCCTCCCTGCTATCACATTACTTTAATTTTTGGCATCTAGGTATGTAAAAGTGTGTGCACGCTGCCTAGTTTGCATAGGAAAATGTATGCATACAAACTATATCAACAGAGAAATGAGCATGGCTTTATATGATATTGAAGTATGCAAAAAAATTCTTTAAATGAGGCATGGATACATGCACAAAGTCAAAAGAGTTTTTTCAACTCAATAAAACTTTGTACCTTTGTGACTGTTCAATAAAAGTGAGTGAATTATTCATATTCAGAATTGCAGAAACACACCAAGGTAACTGTAGTTACTTATACTTTAATTAATACTTATTAAGTACTCAAGGCAAAACTTTTTTTTTAAGTTTTGGATAGAGTGGAGTGGGATTATAAAGCTTGTCAGTTTTTATTGCTGTCTGTACCCCGTTAAGGAGATTCACCCTCTCTATTTGTCCTGTTTACCATTATCATTGAAAGTTGTCCCCTGAAAAGTAATAAAGGTGAAATCTTCTTTAGAACATATTCTGACATCTGAATATTATTTTGGCTGATATTTAATATGGTTGCTTATCAGTCTAAGCTACCATCTGTCTGGTGCGCTAGATTGAACCCAAGTCATATAACTTTGACATCTGCAACGATGACTGATACTTTTATATAACTCTCAAGTGTATGTACAGAAGCTGTTATGGGACTAGTTTGTCTCTCTATCCCTTGTCATCAGTCTGCCCCAGGGCCGTCTCTAATATTGATTGGACCCTGGGCAAACATTTTCTTGCCCCCCCCCCCCCTCTGGGATATACAATAAATAGCAGCTAGGCTCAAAATCAGTTTACTGCAGCAGATCAGGCAGCAATTGTGATTGGTTGGCAGAGGTTATACCATATCATTACCGCTTACTGATTAGTTGCTATAGGTTAATGCATATCATTACCACTCACTGATTGGTTTCTAGAGGTTACTGCACGTCATTACTGCTCACTGATTGGTTGCTAGAGGTTACTGAATATCATTACTGCTCACTGATTGGTTGCTAGAGGTTACTGCATACCATTACTACTCACTGATTAGTTGCTATAAGTTACTGCACATCATTACCACTCACTGGTTGCTAGAGGTTACTGTACATCATTACTGCTGATTGGTGACTAGAGGTTACTACAAATCATTATTGCTCACTGATTGGTTGCTAGAGAATGCAGCAGATTACTGTTCACTGATAGGTTCCTAGAGGTTACTACACATTATCACCTCTGTATCAAATTGTGGATGTGGCCAAACTGCACTAACATTGAAGCATTGTTACATACCAGGAGTTCAGGTGTGAACTATACAGAGTGTGCTACGTACGGAGTGCAGGGTTGAGGGGTGCGCTACTTAAGGAGTGCAGTGTTGAGGAGTGCGCTAAGTACAGAGTGCAGGGTTGAGGGGTGCGCTACGTACAGAGTGCAGGGTGGAGGGGTGCGCAATATGCAAAATGCAGGGTTGAGGGGTGCGCAATGTGCTGAATGCAGGGTTGAGAGGTGTGCTATATACAGAGCGCAGGGTTGAGGGGTGCGCTACGTACAGAGTGCAGGGTTGAGGGGTGCGCTACATACAAAGTGCAGGGTTGAGGGTTGTGCAATGTGCAGAATGCAGGGTTGAGGGATGCACTATGTACAGCGTGCAGGGTTGAGGGGTGTGCTTTGTGGAGAGTGAATGATTGAGGGGTGCGATATGTGCAGAGTGCAGGGCTGAGGGGTGTGCTCTGTGCAGAGTTGAGGGGTCCGCTATATACAGCGTGCAGAGTTCAGGGGTGTGCTATGTACAGGGTGCAGTGTTAAGGGGTGTGCTGTGTGGAGAGTGCAGGATTGAGGGGTGCGTTATGTAGAGAGTGCAGGGCTGAGGGCTGTGCTATGTGTAGATTTGAGGGGTCTGCTATGTAAAGAGTGCAGGATTGAGTGGCGCGCTATGTGCTGAGTCGAGGGGTGTGCTATGTGCAGAGTCCAGGGGTGTGCTATGTGCAGAGTTCTGGGGTGCGCTATATGTAGAATGCATGGTTGAGGGTTGTGCTCTGTGCAGAATGCATGGATGTGGGGTGTGCTGTGTGAAGAATGCATGGATGTGGGGTGTGCTGTGTGTAAAATGCATGGATGCGGGGTGCTATGTGTGCAGAATGCATGGATGTGGGATGCACTGTGTGCCAAATGCATGGATGTGGGGTGCGCCATGTGCAAAAGGCATGGATGTGGGGTGCGCCATGTGCAGAATGCATGGATATGGTGTGCCCTGTGTGCAGAATGCATGGATGTGAGGTGTGCTGTGTGCAGAATGCATGGATGTGGGATGCGCTGTGTGAAGAATGCATGGATGTGAGGTGTGCTGTGTGCAGAATGCATGGATGTGAGGTGTGCTGTACATCCAAGTCACCCCCCCTCCCCAGGTACAAAGCTCTCCTCCCTATAGTTCAGAGCTCATGCCCCTCCCTCCAGCTTTCCTCCGAATTCTCTCCCACCAACTAGGAAAAAAATGCAGACGAGGCAGCCTTAACTTACATCATGTCCTTGCAGCTGCCGGTCTCTGGAGGAGTTTCCACCTGTGTGGATGATCTGCCCCCTCCCTCCTCTGCTCTCACAGAGATCGATGTGTGGAGCAGGGAGGGGACTGAACGGCCGCATGGAGAGGAGTGATGTCATTTGTAAATACGTAGGCAACGCTCCCCTCCCGGACGACAATAGCGAGCAGTCAGCGTGAGTAGCGCTGGAGGTGATGGATTTCCAGCTCCCGGCGGACAGCAGTGCTGGCTCAAGGGGCAGCTGCTTTGCCCCCCCCCCCAACAATGACAGGACCCAGGGCAGCTGCCCCTTTTGCCCTGTGTTAAAGACGGCCCTGGTCTGCCCACATTACCTCTGGCAATATAAACTCAACCGGTCACTTTATTAGGTACACCTGTTCAATTGCTTGGTAACACAAATTGCTAATCAGCCAATTGCAAGGCAGCAACTCAATGCATTTGGCCATCTAGACGTGGTGAAGACAACAATCTAAAGTTCAAACCGACATAAGAATGGAGAAAAAAGGGGATTTAAGTGACTTTGAAAAGTGCATGGTTGTTGGTGCCAGACGGGCTGGTCTGAGTATTTCAAAAGCTGCTGATCTACTGGGATTTTCACACACAACCACCTCTAGAGTATACAGAGAATGGTCCAAAAACGAGAAAATATCCAATGAGCAGCAGTTGTGTTGACGAAAATGCCTTGTTGATGTCAGAGATCAAAGGAGAATGAGCAGACTGATTCAGTAACTCAAATAACCACTCGTTACAACCAAGGTATGCAGAATACCATCTCTGAATGCATAACACATTGAAACTTGAAGCAGATGGGCTACAGCAGCAGAAGACCACACTGGGTGCCACTCCTGTCAGCTAAGAACAGGAAACTGAGGCTACAAAATTTAACACTAGAAGATTGGAAAAAACGTTGCCTGGTCTGATAAGTCTCAATTTCAGCTGTGACATTCAGGTGGTCGGGTCACAATTTGCCATAAACAACATGAAAGCATGGATCCAACCTGCCTTGTATCCATGGTTCAGGCTGGTGGCGGTGGTGTAATGGTGTGGGGGATATTTTCTTGGCACAGTTTTATCCCCTGAGCACCAATTGAGCATTGTTTAAATGCCACCTCCTACCTGAGTATTGTTGCTGACCATTTCCATCCCTTTATAACTACAGTGTACCCATCTTCTGATGGCTACTTCCAGCAGGATAATGCACCATGTCACAAAGCTCAAATTATCTCAAACTGGCTTCTTGAACATGACAATGAGTTCACTGTACTCCAATGGTCTCCACAGTCACCAGATCTCAATCCAATAGAACAACTTTGGGATGTGGTGGAACGAGAGATTTCCATCATGCATAGGCACGCGCACAGGGTGTGCCAGGTGTGCCTGGGCACACCCTAATCACCCTGTGTGGTGCAGATACCCCCTGTTTGGATCCCTGATATTTAACCGAAACCCCCCAAATGGATCCCAAAAAAAAAAAATTGTAAAAAAATAATTAAAACTACTGACACCGTACACTGCCCTAGCGACACCAATTTCGGCCCTACTGAGACCGTTAGTATATACAAATATGCACACACACGCATATGTGTTTGAACTTTGGGGTGCACACCCTAATGCAATAGGCTGTGTGCACCTATGGCATCATGGATGTGCATCCGACAAATCTGCAGCAACTGCGGGATGCTATCATGTCAATGTGGACCAAAATCTCTGAGGAATGTTTCCAACACCTTGTTCAATCTATGCCAAGAATAATTAAGGCAGTTCTGAATGCAAAATGGGGTCCAACCCGGTACTATCAAGGTGTACCTAATAAAGTGGCCTGTGAATGTATAATGTAGTGAAGTGTATTGGCAATTGCCACAGGTTCCTGTATTGTATGACTGCTTCTGTACTGCTAGGAAATTATAATGGTTGTGCTTATTCTTGGGAAGTCTTTATCGCTGTTGCTGCTTTAGGACCATTTTGCTTCTATAAAGATTCATTGCTTGCATGCCTATAAAACTGCAGAACAGCCTCATTATCATTTTTTACAAGTTCATGCAACATATCATTAATTATCCTTAACCCCTTCCTTACCGGGCACTTAAACCCCCCTCCTGCCCAGACCAATTTTTGGCTTTCAGCGCTGTCGCATTTTCAATGACAATTGCGCGGTCGTGCGACGTTGTACCCAAATAAAATTTGCGTCCTTTTTTTCCCACAAATAGAGCTTTCTTTTGGTGGTATTTGATCCCCTCTGCATCATTTCTGATCGCCGCTATAAACAAAAAATGAGCGACAATTTTGCAAAAAAGAACAATATTTTTTACTTTTTGCTAAAGTACATATCCATTTAAAAAATTATTCATCAGTTTTGGTGATATATATTCTTCTACATATTTTTGGTAAAAAAAAAAAAACGCAATCGGCGTATATTGATTGGTTTGCGCAAAAGTTATCGCGTCTACAAACTGGGAATTGATTTCTGGCGTTTTTATTATTTTTTATTTTTTTACTAGTAATGGCGGCGATCTGCGATTTTTATTGGGACTGCGATATTGGGGCGGACATGTCGGACATTTTTTACACATTTTTGGGACCAATGACATTTATACAGCGATCAGAAATTTAAATGTCCACTGATTACTGTATAAATGTCATTGGCAGTGAAGGGGTTAAATATGTTCCCTGGCTGTGTTCTAACTGTGGGGGGGGGGGGCAGGGCTGGCCGGGACATAACAGATCTAACTGATCCCAGTGACAGGGATCAGTAGATCTGCTTGTCCCCTGTCACAGAACGGGGAACCGCCGTGTTTACAATGGCGGTTCCCCGTTCTGAGGCTCCTAAAAGTGATCGGCGGGTCTCGGGCGGACATCGAGTCCGCCCGACCCACGGGCACCCAGGGGGCGCGCAGGAGTGTGCACAGTGGAGGACGTCCATGGACGTCCTCCCGGCATTTCAGATCCGCGCTGGAGCCGTACTTTGGCAATAGCGCGGATCTGAAGTGGTTAAAGAGGTTGTAAACCTCCAAAAAACAAAACAAAAAAGCCCTGAAAGACAAAGGCATAATAAGCTAGTATGCACTTCGGGTATGCGGGCTCCAGCGCTGTGATTGGCCGGAGCCGCAATGACGTCACTCTTGCGTCATGGCATGGGCTCTGAAGAAATGGCACCAGCTGGCTTACCTGTAGGTACAAGTGGTGTAACAGATTTTAACCACTTCCCAAATCGCCGTATATAAACGGCAGTCGGGAGAAGTGGATTTACCGGGTATAGCTGCAGGCTATACCCCGGTACAGTTTTTTAGAGCGGGCGGTTGGCTATCTGGTGATAACAATCCTTATCCCGTTATCCCAGGCAGTGAGAGGGGACATCCCCCCTCCTGCCGCCTTCTGCCTCTCTTCCCCGGTCTCCCGTTCCAATGGGAGACCGGAGCATCCATCCGGCGAGTCTGCCGGCTGTGTGGAGTCCTGATAGAAGCTGCAATCGCTCTGATTGGGTCTCCTTCGTGTATTTCCGGAAGCGACGTCACAACAACACTTCCAGTTTACTCGGCAGCCAATGGTGCTGATTTTAAAAATATTACAATATTCAGAATCCCCGTTTTTGGCGATCTGAATACTTTGAAGTGCAAAGGAGGGATCTAAAAGACCCCCGATCCCTCCATAAAGAGTACCTGTCACCACCTATGTCCCTTGTGACAGCAATAAAAGTGATCCGATTTTTCTTTAAAGGAACAATGCTAAAAAAATAAATTCCAATAAATAAATAAAAAATACATTTTTTTAAAGTGCTCCCATCCCTGCAAGCTCACGCAGCAAATAAAATGCATATGTAAGTCGCGCAAGCATATGAACACGATGTTCAAATCACACATGAGAGGAATCACCACAATCGTCAGAGTGTGAGCAATAATTCTAGCAAAAGACCTCCTCTGTAACTCTAACCTGATAACCATTAAAAAATTTTAAAGCGTTGCCTATGGAGATTTTAAGTACCATAGTTTGTCGCCATTACACGAGTGTGCAAAATTTTCATTTTACTGCTTTCTTATTTTTTTAATTCAAAAAATATATTTCTCCAAAAAAATTGCGTTTGAAAGACCGCTGAGCAAATACCGCGTGACAAAAAATATTAAAATGACCGCCATTTTATTTTCTAGAGTCTTTGCTAAAAATATATATATAATGTTTGGGGGTTGTAAGTAATTTTGTAGCAAAAAATACAAATTTTAACTCGTAAATAACAAGTGTAAAAAAGGGTTCTGGGGCTGAAATGGTTAATAAACAATGGTTTTGCTGTTGATGTCCTGTCACCCTGTGCTTTCACAAACTGACAGGTCTCAAGCAATACATAGTTGAAATTAAAGTTTAGTGACGAGGGAACCAATCCAAATTTTTAATGAACACTATGGGGGTCATTTACTATAGCGCCGGCCACTAATTAGCACTATAAATACCGCAATTGCGGTAATTAGCGCCCAATCGGAATTCACTATAGAGCTGGGGCATAAATACTCCCAAAATCTAATTCACTATAGCTCCCAGACAACAGGTACCGCCCAAACCCTTACTCTTGCTAAGACCAGGAGAATTGCACATGGAAATAATGTTTAGATTAGGGATGTGCTCGATGTTTGGGTTTTCCCGAACATTATGGGGTATTCACGGCAACTTTGTGCACCCCATAATGCTTTCAAATGGCGGCGGAATGCCACCCGCTGATGGGCCAAAGCATGCACATGACCTGCATGCTTTGGCCAATCAGCGCTCAATCAGCGCCAATCAGCATCTGCTGTGAGAGCTTTGATTGGCTAAAAGCAAGGTGCTTTTAGCCAATCACTGCACAGCAGCCTCAATCCATGCCCCACACTATATAAAGTCACTTGTACAGCGGGTCTATGAAGTGTGTTGGCGGCGATGTTAGAGAGACAACTTAGGTTCCTGAATACAGGCGGTTTAGCTAGGTAGCTTTCTAAAGTGTGTTAAAAAATAGAAAAAAAAATTACAAAATATAGATAGCTAACTAGATAGATAGGGAGAAATATAAAATCTATCTGTCAGTTAGTGCAGACAGATTAGTGTAGGGAAAAAAAAAAAATATATATATATATATATACATATATACACAGTGTATTGCGTGTGCACTATATATCTGTACATACGGTATATAGTACACTTGACGTGGTGTATTAATATATATATATATATATATATATATATATATATATATATATATATATACACACACACACACACACAGCGTATTGAGTATGCATTATATATCTGTACATACGGTATATAGTATACTTGACGTGGTGTATTAAAATATATACAGCCTGGTATATATATACGCAGCGTATTGAGTACACTTGACGTGGTGTATTAACCACTTGCCGACCGCCGATCGGCATCTGACGGCGGCAAAGTGGCTCGTTCCCGCAAATCGCCGTCATACGACGGCGGCTGCGGGAACGTGTATAGTGAGCGCGCGCGCGCGCCGCCGGAGGCGCGCCCGCGCGCTCACTGTGTCCAGGGGGGGCCAGGGAGCTGGTGCGGCGGCTTCGATTGCCGCCGGCCACCCGCGATGCCCCCCCCGGAGCGAATGAGCGAAGGTCCGTGTATGTAAACACGGACCTCCGCTCTGTGTGAGGGGGAAGGGCTGTGATCACAGCCTTCCTTTACGTGAAGGCTGTGATCGCTTCCCTTCCCCAGATAGGCAGTCCCCCACACAGTAAGAACACGCCCAGGGAACATAGTTAACCCTTAGCGCGCCCCCTGCAGGTTAACCCCTTCACTG
The DNA here is from genome assembly GCA_018402905.1 of Glandirana rugosa. Taxonomy (NCBI): domain Eukaryota; kingdom Metazoa; phylum Chordata; class Amphibia; order Anura; family Ranidae; genus Glandirana; species Glandirana rugosa. The sequence continues at coordinate 601,157 of BLSH010385715.1, read as the reverse complement.
CCAATGGCATTTACACAGTAATCAGTGCATTTTTATAGCACTGATCGCTGTATAAATGTACAGCCTTGCAAAACTGTGAAAAAACCCTGGTAACCGTAAATATGTCGCTAGTCACGATATTTTTACGTGACTAATGACACATTTACGGTAACCGTCACTTCCCCAATTGGACGTCCCCCGCGCGATTCCCAATTGATACAAGGGACCCGCACAAGAATGACACACCCCCTGACGGATAGACCCCTTCCCTTCGCTAGTGTCGGAAGTGCATTTCCTTCCGACACTAGTGTCGGGAAGGGGGAGTGTGTCTCGCCTCCAGGCACAAATGTATGTGCCTGGAAGCGAGTAAGCGAGGCCCCCCCCGTAGCGCCCACCGGCCGCCGTTAGCTTCGGCGGCGTGGTCGAGGGACCGGGGGGGACCTGTGTCACTCGCGCGCCCGCGCGGAGGCCGCCGCGCGCGCGCGCG